>LGRX02001607.1:0-185605 GCA_001247695.2 Cymbomonas tetramitiformis | reverse complement strand
TGATGCTATATTCAAAGTCGTATTGAAGACTGTTGGTACCTTTGATTCTGACAAAGACATTAGGGTTTATGGCATTGTTACTGTATTCTGTATATTGCATTGACATGGCCTCTAAGTCAATATTGGTAATGTGAATAAGAGAGATGGAATTTCGGTCACCATTTCCTTTCCAATGAAATTCACCCGTGTCGGGGGGTACTATGTTGTCTCTATATTGTTTCTTGACATATCTAGCCTGTGGGTCCAAATCTACAGGGTTTTGAAGCATTTCCTTTTCGATTTCGGTTAGCCATCCAGGGGGTCTATTACCATTCAGCCTGAAAAAGCTTTTACTTTCTTGCCAGTTTTTTAACATTCCACCGCAGGGAGTTAGAAAGGAACCTGTGTGCTTGAGGTTGTATTTTTGTATTGCGGAGGTAACATTCCTCGACATGTAGAGTTGTCTGGGAAGGGTGGTGATTAATGTGGTTTCACCCGCTTCATTTTCAGGGTAATTTTTAGAGTCGATAGCGTATCCAAGTTTTGCCATAATGTGACCTGTATGCCTAAACCAGTTAAAGCGTTTGTCTTTAGTGTGACTGTAGGTTGCATAGTGTGATAAGGGGAAACCCGAGATGGCATTTTTACCCATTTCGTTGTTCATGTTTTGAATTATTATTTTAAGCCATAGATTGTTGTTTCTACGGTATAGTGAGATGAGGTGGGGATCAGTGATACGGTCCGTGTGGTTGTGTTGCCAATATTCGTGTTCATCCGCAGAACACAGGGTGTTCATAGTTTCGGTAATACACGACGCGGTTACAACATCAAAGACACTATCAATACCGTACCCGCCTTGGCAAACTGCTGTCCAGATTATTTGGTGATTGGTGTCAACTAGGCAGCCCAAATATTTAATTATAAACGAAGCTATCATTTTGTCTAATTCAATTGCGACATTCTTTGAGGAGCTGGCAATTGCTGAGGTAACTTTAAGGGGGTATGTCACCCTCGGAACCGCATTTATAAGATTATAACATATCTTAGCTGGTGTAGAGTCATGTGTTGCAGTTGGATGGATATTAAGGTAGATTTCAGTCTGTCGATAAGGATTTCCGCCTGTTTGTCCCATTCCCCATTTAGTGCAAACCATACTCCGAGATATCTGTTTACCTCTTTGCTGTTGGAGAAATCGAGGAATTCTGGTGACTCAGGGGGTATCCATTTCGAATCAATGGAAGGACTTGAGTCATTTGTATTGGGCTCCAGATGTCCCCCTGAGATAAGTAAATCATCGGACAGGTCATATCGCGTTACTGTTTTGCCCTGAGGTTTGATGCGCTTTCTGTAAGAGTATTTGGATTTCTTAACATTGATGGGAATACCAATGAAGCTCATAAATTCATTAACTATACCTAGCATGTCTTGAACTTCGTCTTTAGTTTTCCCCACGAGAATGATGTCATCACAAAAGAACCGTGCAAAAATATTTAAAGTGGTGTCCTTTTCTAATAGGTTTTGGGAGGGAGGAATAACATTATTTCCTGGTTTGTCTGGTCTATGGCGTTCCGAGTTCAGTTCATATCCATATGTGGATCCTGTCGGGTTTACACCGTTTGCTCTTTTTGCTAACCAAATTGCCAGGATGTCCATAATGGCTACAAACCTTAGTGGGCTCAAAACTTCTCCCTGAGGAACTCCACATTCTAGGGACCATTCATCCGTGAGGCCTTCTTCAGTGAGTACCATTCTAGATGCATCATTGGTAATGTCTGAGATGATGTTGATTATTTGTGATGGGAGTCCCAACTTCCTGAGCGCTAAATTGCTCATCCAGAATTCAGCTCTGTCAAATGCTTGTTTGAGGTCCAGGTAAACTACGTGGAGGTCTTTGTCGTATCTATTGGCATCCCAAATTACTTCATTCAGAATTTGGAGTGAGTCATCTATGTTTTTATTCGGAAGAAAGGCATCTTGAATGGGAAAGAGAATGGGGTGGGTGTTAAGTATTGTTTTGAGACGGTTAGCAATTATTGTATTAAATAGTTCAAGACCCGTTTCCAACATTGTGAGGGGTCTAGAATTATCTATTGTACATGGTGCAGAGGGATTTTTAGGGATTGGAAGGATGACTCCAGATTTTGCACTCTTTGGAAATTTCCCAGTTATAAGAATGTGGTTAAAAAGTGAGACAGTAACCTCTTGAAAATTCTCTGGGCCCTTGATCCACTGCGAGTTGTCGCAAACGCGTGCATATGATGGTACAATCTCGGAATCGAACGAACTTAACACTCGCGACTGATCATAAGCATCATTAATATCCACTGGTGCCGGTAACTGATCGAGCAATTCTCCACACAGTACAGGATCGTAGAGCTACAAAATTTTTTAAAATTCTGATACCCTGTCATCGAACGCTGAACTCTTATATGCAAGCCCAGATTCCAACATGAAAAAGTATGAAAACAGCAGTAAAATGTATCCGTCAAAATTGATATTATATCACAAAATACGAATTATTGTGTGTACGAAAGCTGTGAGCAGAACTGTCTTAGCACTCTAGCACTGGCGCGCGAACAGCCACCTAGTACTTGCGAAGGCAAAACAATAATGAGTCCACTAGCCTGACCTCCGGTCAGAGTCTACTTATATCTCAATGCCCTGTCACATTTCCCAAAACTGTAACGGGTTCTAGCCCTTAAATCTTCATCTGGCCAATAGAAAGTCATTATTCCATGCCAGCTCTAACAATGTTACCGTTCACCGCATTCTGACTGACACGTCAGCGGCAAAGGAGTCACTGCCATCTTCGTCTTATCATTCCCTGGTCACTTGATGGTGACCATATCTTCTCTGACAAGTCTGCATCTCACAGATGGTCATCTTCGTAAAGCCTGTCATGCTGTTACCACTGTCATGCGTGTCACCAGCTGAACAAACCCGGCGCGGTACCATGAAAAGCCGGCGTTTGGTACAGCTGTCGCAAACGCGTGCATATGATGGTACAATCTCGGAATCGAACGAACTTAACACTCGCGACTGATCATAAGCATCATTAATATCCACTGGTGCCGGTAACTGATCGAGCAATTCTCAACACAGCATAAGATCGTAGAGCTACAAAATTTTTAAAATTCTGATACCCTGTTATCGAACGCTGAACTCTTACATGCAAGCCCAGATTCCAACATCCCCCATCTGTAGCTGCTGCGTGCAGTAGCACAGACTCAAATGTGGGCTTGTTCAGCATACTGGGTCGTATCACCATCTGCCATGAACTTGCCCAAACTGAAAGTGAACATACCAATGCCTTCACCTTCTCCGCCTTGTAACATTCTGGCTCTGACCAGTGGATTCTTGAACACCAAGACCCACATACACCTGCGGCCAATAGGTCCATGTTCCAGATGCCCAATCACATGCAAGCGTCCTGTCTGACTCAATCGTCTGAAGTACGCAGCCCTGCTCTCGGTCATGTCTGTTAAATAGTAAGATGGAACGTGGACACATGCCACCACACGACTGGCCATTACTGCCAACGGAAACGCGATATCCAGCGCTGCGAACCAAGGCGAAGTCACCACAGCGTCACAGACACCATACTTCTCCTTCCATATGCGATAGTTGCCCGGCTGAAGTGCGTCATGCGCCTCAGACCAACCCAACTGAGAGTTCCAGTCATTGTTCATGAATCTCAACTGCGGCCATTGCTCTACCATTACCTCACTGATGACCCCAGTGCATGCCCACGGGTCCCACACGCCATCGACAGACTTCCAGTCCACCTCTGTCGCCAAACGCCTCACCTCAGAGGGCACTGTGATAACCAGTTCAAGCCCCCACTGCAGCGCGCTAGCTTCTCTCACCTGAGCCTTAGTCATGTGTCTCAGCTCTCCTCGTCTTTCAACTTCTTCTTCAGCCAACGCAGGCATAAGAGGTGCATCCCTCAGATGCCTTGCCATGGCCTTCTGTTCCCGATATTTCTTGCTCAGCACCGTGCGATGTCCCTCATTCCAATGCCCTGGCATGAAGATCTGCACAGCCTCAGAGAGCTTGTTCTGTCTTCCCCAATCAATCTGATCTGGCATGCCCAAGAACATGTCCTCCTCCTTCAACAGCATCTCCCTTGATGAGATGGCATGCCAAGGCTGAAACTTGTTTCTCTTCACCACTCGACGAGGACCCACGTCTGCTGGCAACAGGCGCATCTCCGCCGACAGCTTCTCATTCAATTGCTGCTCCTTCATGCCCAGTCTGTCCTCTAGGGCACCAGAGCTCTCGTCTTTCTGGGTCTGCACCTCAGCATTGGCGGCTTGCATCCCCGTGCCTGAGCACCTGGGGCATAGCCACTCGCCTTCTGGTACTCCATCCAGTGCTGGGGTCAGACACCACAAGTGGTACCCCCTGTTGCATGCGTCGCACAACAACATCTCTGCCTCCCCATCGGTCTTCCTGCAAACTTCACATGCTAGGTGCTTACTGGGAACGGCTGCACTGCAGTCATACTGATCCTTCACCTGTAGATGACATGGCGCGATGCTCTGCACGGTGCTCTTCTCTCTTAACTTGGTGGCGTCCTCAAGCACCACCACACCATCTCGCTGTATCTTGACCAGCTTCAGAATGGCAGATTTGGTCGCGACTTCCATGCCGCTGCGAGGCTTCTGCCTGATGTAAACGAAATCGCCCACCTTAAACTGGTGTGGACTAGGCTCATAGCCCCCACCCCTTCTCCCTTCATAATGTAATGTATCACGATGCTGTGCGACCTCCAGGCTGCAACCAGCGTGTACCATCAATCGCCTCACCACCTGTGCTCTCTGGTGGAGGTCCTTGACTCTGGCATCCTTCTCATCTTCGACCTCAGCACCAAAATCCATGCTGGGCGCCCGTTTCAAATCAGGAGGCACTACTGCCTCTTGAGCGAACAACATGGTGAACGGCGCAACCCCCGTGGACTCCTGGCGTGCTGCATTATAGCTCAGCACTAGCGGCCAGAGCTGCTCATCCCACTCATAATCGAGACCCTTCTCCAAGGCAAGCTTCTTAAAGCAGAACTTCATAGTGCGTACCACTCTCTCGGTCAGCCCATTGCCTTCTGGTGAGTCTGGCGAGGTGACCCGCCGGTCGATCAGACAGTCTCTGCATAGCTGCTTGAACTCGCCTTCAAACTCCTTTCCTCCATCCACCAAGCATTCTGCCGGCGCACCAAACACAGCCAGTACATGGCTGCGGAATGCCGCTGCGATGGTGCTCGCCTCCTTATCAGGAATGGGCACGCAGATTATGAACCTGGTATAGTGCTCGGTCATGATGAGCACTCGGTTGTTGCCAGACTTGGTCTCTCTCCTCGAGGGCCATGCCAAATCCAGCGACCAGCGATACATGAACGACACGATCTCAAGGGGGATAAACATGCCACCTCTCTCGCATAATGAGTCTTCACACGCTGACAGGTCTCACACTGGGTGACCACAGCCTCCACGTCTTTCTTCAGATCGGCCCACCAATGGCGCTGCCACAGGAGATGCTGCGTACGTCTTATGCCCCAATGTCCAGTTCTGGAGTGGTATTCCTTTACCAACGCGAGACGGTCGGCAGGCTTAGGTATTCTCACCTCCTTGCCTGACATGGTGACCATGTAGATCTCGTCCGTGGCCTCGTCCCATCGATGTCGTGCTGCTCGCCTCCTTACTCGGCGAACTTCCTCTTCTGGCAACCTCACTCTGCCATTGGACTTCAACCATCTAAGGCACCATGCATCATCGTGTACGTCTCGATGCTTGTCACGGTCTGACTGCTGCTCAGCCACGCTGGCCATCAGGTCCTCGAATCTGGTGGTACACGTCAACCTGGGGAGCCTCATCTCTGACTCTCTGGCAGGCGGACTCCAGGCAGGCACATCCACGCGCGCTGCTGGGGTTGCGCCCTCCTTCACGAAGTGGTTCTCATGCCTCTGACGATACTGCGCCATGGTGTAGAGCTGCCACTCGTTCTTCTTCTTCTTCTTCTTGGTTCCAGCCTTCTGTCGCTGGGCTCCAATTCCTTCTACGCCTTTCTGCCCTTGCGAGCACATTATCCGCAGCTTCTCCTCCCAGTCGCGATGGGTCATGGTCTTCGCCACCTGCTGGGTGTATGCGTTCGAATTCTCAACCCATTCCGCCAGCAAAGCTTGCCTCTGCTGAAGGTCCGACCTCTCGTGGTCTGCCCAGTTGTTGTCTACAGCGCTGGGCTGTCCTGGGGAATTCTCCGCCTCTGGGGATTCCTTGCTGTGAGGGAGCCCCTTCCTGCTTGCTTCTGCGACTGCCATCAGCAGCTCCATTGCCATGCGATCCATGGCCAGGCCCAGAATGCTTGCCAATTCTACGTCGTTCAGGCCATCGGCCATGCGTAGCTCACTTGCGCTGTAGCCCATGGCTCGCGTCTTCTCTTCGAGGTTCACTTCTCGAGATTCTTCCTCGGCGTCTTCGCCGTCCTGGTTGCGCACCACGGTGCCCATCCTCGCTCTTCTGAACGCTCTTGACCCTTGCGTCGCCATGATGGTGGGTAGTGCCCTCAATGGTTCTCCCACCACGTTCACCACGTAGTGAGGCGCGCGGTCTGTCCTTATCACTGGCCTGGGATGCCAGCCCTTGCATATGATTGACGATACAATTCGTCCTTCTGGTCTCACCACCTTGCTCATGACGGAGCGAAACTGGTGGCTCTGGAACAGGTTGCTCCAATACGCCCGCAATCGATGTGCGTAAGCGCCTGCTTGTGCTGCATCAAAGGACACTGGTCTACCAATGACGCTGGCAATGTACGGGAACACCTCGTCCCTGATCTTGGTTCCAGGTCTGTGTGACAACGGAGAAACATTTTCCAGGATATAGCCTGGAGGCCTCTGCCGCTGCAGCTGCTGGAGTGTGGACAGAAGCCTGACCACTTCATAAAATAATTTGCTGTGCCTGCCATCCAGGCCTGTGAGTGTTCCAGCAGGGGAGAGATCCTGACATGGGAACCCACATACCATGACCCACTGGCATCCTTGAAGAGCTCCTGCTCGTATGAAGTCGGCGCTGGTGGTCTCGCGCAGATCTTGGGGTAGAGCCCCAAGCTCTATTGCACGGGGCGAGATGAGGTCAGGGTATCGTCTTAGCAATGCCGTGCACCTGGCTCTGGCAACTGTCCGACTGCTCGGGGATATGTCCTGATACAGGTAGCGATCCACCTTCATCCCACTGCGGAGCAACATTTCTAGCCCAGCACATAGGCCTCCACATGGCTCGTAGCACACCACGCCTTCCTGCCGAGCTTGCGAGAAGAATCGACTGCCCAGCACCCTGGTGTCGACCTTCTCGGGCTTCAGGATGCGCTCACCTTTAAAGTACTCATTGCTGTACACAGCAGGGCTTCCCTCGCCGTGCGTACCTCGCGTCGGCCTAACCAGGCTCAGCGCCTTCCAAGCTGCTCTGGCTAACCTTCCTGAGTCGGTCACCAGCTCGGGCAAGTCAGTGTCGAACATGTCCCCATGATTGCATTCTAATTCCTCGTGGTAGTGCAAATCGAACAAACGATGCACTGGTCCTGTGCCCAGCTGCTCCATGGCAGCCATCCTGCAATAGTTGGCAACCTGCACCTCTGGCGTGGCCTCTTCCCCTGGGAAGGTATCCCCAGCCAACATAAAGCACAAGTGGTCACCGAAGTCCTTCGCGTGAACTTCCCCCACGCCTGCGTGTAACGCAGTCACCTTCTCCCTTGCATGCCTCGCTCCAGTCTCATCCGTCGTGGATGGCAGTGGGTAGCGAGACGGCACGTCAGCGTTGCTGTTCTTGGCGCCTGGACGATACTTCACAGTGAAGTCGAACTCCTGCAAACTGATTGCCCAGCGTAGGTGTTGCCCTTGGAGATCGGCCTTCTCCATCAGGGTGGTGAGCGGTGAGTGGTCGGTCACCAAAGTGAAGTGGACCCCATGCAAGTACTGCCTCAGTGTGCGCACTGCCCATACCACTGCGAGCATCTCCCCTTTGAAGCTGGCGTACTGTCTCTCCGTTTTACTCAGAGATCGGCTGATTGCCATACAAATGTACTCCTTTCCATCATCGTCCTTCTGGCCCAGCACTGCGCCAATGCCATAGGTGCTCCAATCGGTGTACAATATGAGGGGTCTGTCGTAATCGATAGGCCTCAGGCACCTCCCAGAACAGAGAGCATCCTTAAGTTCTTGAAGTGCTCGGTCTTGTTCCTTCCCCCAAGCTGCCTTGATGTCGGTGACCTCCTTCTTGAGCAGGTCATTGAGAGGGCGGGCCATCTCAGAGTAATTTGGCCCCCCTGGCTCACCCACCAGGCCCTTATAGTAGTTCATCATGCCCAAGATCGAGCGGAGCCCAGTCTTGTCCTGAGGGCTTGGAAGCTCTTGGATGGCCTTGCATTTGGCTTCTTGCGCGCCAATGGAGTTGTGACCAATGCGATAGCCCAGAAAGTCCACCGTGGCTGCACCAAAGGTACTCTTGCTTGCATGCAAACGGATGCCAGCGTCCCCCAAGGTGCGAAGTACGTCCTCAACGTCCTTCAAATGCTGCTCAGGCGTGGAATCCGTATAGACCACTACGTCATCGACGTACGCCACCGTGCAATGCTGCAAGTGCCGTAATTCGTAGTCCATGATTCTTACGAATGCAGAAGTAGCTCCAGCTGCACCAAACGGCATCGAGGTGTATTGGTACAACTGATTCTTCCACCAAAACGCTGTCTTGCTCCTGTCCTCTTCCGTGGCCATGGGAATCTGGTGGAAAGCTTTGGTAGCATCCAGCGTGGTCTTGAACTTAGCCTTCGCCACCTTCTGGTAGAGCTCCTCTGGTCGGTGCGGCAGCGTGTTGTCTTTGAGGGAGTGTCGATTGACACCCCTGAGGTCCACGCAGAACCTCGTCTGGGTCCACAGGCCAGTCTCGTGATCCTTCTTGCCAGCTACGACCACGTTGCTCGCATGCCTGCAATGCTTGGCTGCTGGCTCTATGAAGCCATACTCCAAAAGTTCCTTGCAATGAATATCGATGATTTCCTGCTCGCCCGGACTGTACTTCCTGGGTCTCTGGTAGGCGGCCTTGGATTCGTCTACGAAAGGAATGGAGAACGTGTTGTGCTCCGCTTTACCCTTGTAGCCTTTCAGATCGCGAGGACTGTTGGCAAAGGTGGTCTTGCACCTGCGAAGAACATTCCGCATTTCCTCCCAGTGTTCCTCCTTGAAGTCAGGATGTCCTCCAAACGTGGCATTGAGCTCAGTGTCGAGCCACGCTGCCTCGTCCTTGGTCACTGTGGTGTCACCCAGAGGTTGAAGCTCGTCCAGCACGGTGTACGGCAGGACCTCATCCTGCTCCGCGACATTGGCCACCCAGCCAGGCTCCCATTGCCTTGAGGATTGCTGAGCCTCCCAAGAAGTGCAGGGGGACGAACCCCAGGCGCTGCGTGTGGGTGACGTGACACCATAAGTAGGCGCACACTCGGTCATCTTGCCAGCGACCCACAAGATTCCGCACAAAAGCAGAAAAAATCGCAAAATTCGGTTGAAATGCGCTGCGGCTACCGGCGAGTGCGAAGCGAAGAAGCACGCCATGACTCTCCACCCCCCGTGCGCCAAGCGAGTACTCCCACCAGCAGCAGCGAAGATCACGACTGCAAGGACAAGCGCCATGTAGGCAGCTTGTGCGACGCGGTGAAGGCGGAGATTGTGTCGGAGCTGCGCCCAGCGCGCCGCGAAGCGAGGCTTGTCCAATCTGGCGGGCAAAGCGGGCAGGTGCACGCGGCCCAACAAGAAGACTTGGGACAAGCGCAGGGTCGGAACGGTCCATCCACGGCCATGTTGAATGTGACCGGCGTCCAGCGGGCAAAGCACGCGACAGGAGCCGTGGCACGCCACGTCTCCAGCGTAGATGTCGGCACAAACCCAAAGCCAGGCGAGGACCATGAAGAGGAGGACGATCGCACACCGCGACCAGCACGCCAAGGAAGCGACCACCACCCGAAGGGGCATCACAATCCAATCCCCCGCACGCACACGGTGCATGCCAGCATAGATGCCTGCGGCGCGCAAGATAAGGAGCCCAACGTACCAAACGCAGGCGAGAGCCCATAAGACCCAGACGCCGTAAGATGCACGAAGGGGGTAACGTCGAGCAGTCGACCACCATACGGGCAGCTGGTGCAAAAACGAGGCCACGAAACGCCTCCACCAAACTTGAAAGGGGCACCATGACAGGTGCCAAGCTACTGCCTCCCACATCGCCCATATGGCGACCATGGGAACGGGACCGCGTCCCAACCACCACCAAACCACTGCACTGCCTGCAAACGTGATACACGCTCGCAGGACACCTGGCCGCAAGTGGACCGCCCGTGCAGGCGGCCCACGGCCACAGCGTTGGTCGTTCACCAGGGCCACCCGCCCGCTGCGCCCGGGGAGCCCTGCTGAAAATGCGCCTGCCTCTGCGCCTCACGCTGTTCGTCCGTATGGCGTTCAAACGCCTGCGTCTCTGCGCTGCATATCGAAGCAGCTGGAGAAGGAGGACACCGCGACGTGAGACCGGCTGGCATCCTGGACGACCTTGGTGCATGAACGACATGGGTAGCAGCCCCATGGCGATCGACAGAAGGGGCAGACGAGCGTGCAGCACCGCCCGCGCCTGGCTGTTGACGCGCAGGGGGGTCTCGAACCTCGTGCACATTCCTCCGCGAGGCCGTATCCATGTGCTCGGGTCTCTCGGCCACGCGAGCCTGACGGGCGGGCGGTGGCGGCGGCGGCGGCGGAAGACGCAGCGCCTCCAAGGCCCCCAGGGCTGGCATCAACCATGGCGCGGCCGAATCCCTGGTCCCCCATTGCAAGCAAGTGAACTTCCGGTCGTCCCGCTCGAAATACTCATTCGTAAACTCAGCATGCCAAGAAAGACACCGCTCGTCCTCCAGGAAGATGTAGTACACGGGCGTGGCATTCGGGTGCGCCATGCAGCGCAGCACGTGCGCCGCCCCATTCTCCATGTAGCGACACAGCGCGAACGCGACGTTCCGCGCATGACCCCCCGGCAACCTGTGCCCTGCGTCACGGTGCGACAAATCAGCCCAGGCTGAAGTCATGGCCTCCAGGAGGCCGGAAGACGTAGTCTGTCCCCCAAGAGGGAGACGCCAGCCATTGTTCCCGCACGCGATGGTCTTGTTATGCTTCTTCTCAACTTTGCTGGTGATGCCCGGATGCCTCCGCATCCTGAGACCCCGCTCCTTGTTGCACACGCCAAGCTGGTACATGACGCGCCGGCGCCTGCACCGATCATATACCGTTATGCCAAACCGTATCATAAAGACAGTGAGGTTGCGGCGATCCTTCAAGGCTTCCACCTCCTCCACGGACAGGAATTGGCACACCGAACTATCGGATGCTGTGGCCATTCGTGTGGTAACACGACGTTTTTGTAGCTACCCCCTACCATTTTTGTAGCTACCCGGGTTTGTAGCTTAGCTACAAAAGCTGCCGGGGTGGCCCGTTTTGTAGCTATAGCTACAAAAGCTGCCGGGGTGGCCCGTTTTGTAGCTATAGCTACAAAAGCTGCCGGGTTGGCCCATTTTGTAGCTGGCTACAAAATTCACGAAAACGAATTTTCGAGCTGTTGGAACCACAAACGAATGACACCGCACATAAATCATAGTACATTTTTATTGAACTAAGAGTACCGCCTACCGCGCAGATGGCATGTAATACGAATATATTAGACAGTTGTATGGAGGATGCCAAGAAATTAATGCTATCAAACTATCATGCATACTAACTAGCACGAGGCAAACGTGCAGGCATTTCAGATCGGTCGAAAAGATTAGCAAACACAAATTAGACTCTTAAAACACAATAGCATAATTAATACCATCCATACTAGGTTGCTAGTTTCTAGTCTAAGGGTTCGACGACCCGTGGGCGATAAGAAAACACGAGCACAGAGCACAGATCCAAAATAATTCCAAACATGTTTCCTGCAGCACACGAGCGTCGACTTAGTCAGGACGTTGGGGAACGAACCCAATACGGACAAACCTATTGCTGTTGGCATTTCGCCCTCGATTGGGAGTTTACACGGAAGACGTTTAAAAAAACAGCGAAACAGTAAACAGGGAAATAGGTTGAGTAATTCTGAAGTAAACCTGCGAATTTCTAAAATAAACAAGCGAATATCATTTTTGCAAGACTGGAAATTACAGCATGCCACCAGCAACGTTACTGGCGACATCAGAAGGAGCCCGGCGTAAAAAAAGAAACCTGCAAAAAAACGATACGCTAGTCAGTAAAGATGTTGGGACTCGAACCCAAACCGTCGGGCTGTAAATAAGCCCGCCGGTCTCCAAGCACCCCTATCTTCAGCGAGTTTAGTAGAGCTGGAAAGATGCCGCCAGCAACCTTGCTGGCGGCTTCAGAAAATGCACAACATAGTGGCAACCTGCGAAAAATAATGATGCCCGGAGGAGATGTTGGGAATTGAACCCATACTGTCAGGCTGCGAAGAAGCCCGCCGGTCTCCGAGCATCCCTACAACGTAGGAAACAAGAACCGGGCCAGCAACGGCTAATGTGAAACATCGCACGCAGCGAGGAAAGCCCCCCTCCCCCGCCAGGCTCCACGCATACAGGTTAAAACACGACCGATTCAGGATATCCGCTAGGATAACGAAGTGGCGTGTAAAAGTTGTTAGTCAAACAAGAAAGCAGAATGCTGAAACAGCGGGCATGAAACAGGCGGCGCAAGAAGAGAGCTTGAAGAATGGTGAAGGTGTGGCAAATCGGGATCTAATATGAGATTTCCTCAATCGTGGATGCGCGATCGTCAGAGCTCGTCGGGGCCGCGTGACTCCTGAAATATCTGAAGTAGGAAAGGTGACTGGTGAGACGATGTTGAAGCACGAGATGCGTGACATATATCCGATCGAGTCTGCTAGTTGTGACTAAAGATCGAACGGACAGTCCGTCAGCCAGTCGGTTATTATTTCGATCGGGCGGTCGAACGGTCGCCATACAGTCGATGTAAGACTGAATGTTATGGTCGACGACAAATATAAATTATAAAAACTGTGCTCTCAAAATTTTGATATCTTTATCTACTCTATCTGCTTCCTTTCTGACCTGGACTCGCCCCGTACCGTAGGATGCACTGGGTAGTATGGCTACAAACAATCTGGGGGCGGTGTCGTGTGGTGATGCATCCTGACGCACACTGTTAACACTGGGGTGTGTCCTGGAAAAATCCTGGGAATTTCCCCTTTCCCCTATAAGGGAACGAAGATTGTCCCAGAATTTCCGGGGGAAATTCCCGGTCGGTTCTGGGACACCTACAAAAACGAAGATTGTCCCAGAATTTCCGGGGGAAATTCCCGGTCGGTTCTGGGACACCTACAAAAATGTCACAGTAGCTACAAAAATGGTAGGGGGTAGCTACAAAATGACCCCGTTATCCATTCGTGTAGCGTCGTAATCTGACTCTGCTGGGGATGGAGGCACCCACCCAGGAGCCCGAGGCAAGGGACCCGCCCGCGGCGGACTCGGAGGCGTAGGAGGTGGGCCCCCCGAAGAAATTGACGGGGAGTCACGCGGAACACGGACAGAGTTCGCCCACGAGCCAACGTTGGTCATGGCAGGCGATGCAGAGGGCGACCTCCCACGAGGAGGGCTGATGTCAGGATCTGACGACACCAAATCCTCGGTCTCATGGCCGCTGGATGAAGGCGACGGAGTGCGAGCGTACGCGATGTGCGCGAAGCGCTGTGGCGAATGGCCACTGGGCCTGGCCCGAGACGGCCCCGCGACAGCTTGAGACGGTCGTGCAATCTGCGACGAGCGAGGTGGCGAGTGGCTGCTAGACCTGGCGCGAGATGGCCCTGCGACAGCCCGGGATGGTCCTGCTCCCGCGGCAGGAGCAGGTGGCTGCGCAGGGGCTCGCTTTGTGAGCCTGAAGTTGGCCAAGTTGTTGGGCGGTGGTGGCCTACGCTCCGCATCTGCATTGAGTGCATCTTGGCCCTGCTGCCTGGTGTATGTTGGATGCCTTGAGCATTTTCCTCATCTCCCCCAAGCGCACGTACTCCTGAGCCGCGGCATTCTGGGAGAACACCCTACCAGTTCCCCCAAGACCATCCCCCACCGGGTAGTACTTGGTGCTCGAACCCAGAGAGATGAGCTCCAGAGGTGGCGCTACGCTGCCATATAGATCGTATTGTTGGAGGATGCCAGTCGAGAGGGACTCCATGTCCACCGGGCGAAGGTACCTGAGCAGCTGGTACGTCCAGACACCAGCGCTCTCGTACCAATGAGGGAGCTGAAGCTCACCCAGCAACTCCTCACTGTTGTACACGCGCGCATGATCCAGCGTGCAGCGCATCAGCTCGAGGTGCTGCGTGGCTGCACTCGGTTGTACACAGAGGACACGCTCCTTCAGATCCCACATGAGGGTGCCAGCGACCTCACCACTGGGGTAAGTAAACAGCTCCTGGAGCGTGTGCTGCAGTCGCTGGATTGAGTTGAGGCTATCGAGCGCTCTGCCTTCCTCCCTGGGCTTGACGACGTCTTGCTTGCTGGCAGGGGATGGCACGTGTGTCATATAGCTCCCCTTGAGCACCCAACAGTCATTATCCTCATCGTGATCCAACTTCTGGTCCACATACAGCCAGTTAGGGGGCATCAGCTGTTCCACCATCACCCACTTCTGCTCGAGGCAGCGGACGAACTCCACGCAGACATGCTCCCGGGAAGGTCTGGCTGGTATGTCCTCAGGGAGATCTTGAAGGATGCGGCAAAGACGCGCCACATGGTGCCGGTCCAGGTACAGTCTCTGATCCGCCCAGTTGTGGTCAAGACGAACGTCCAGAGGCGGACGAACCCCAGCCAACTGGCCATCGGTGACCCACTTCGTGCGCCCACCCACCCAGGGGTTTGGTGCTGCGTAAAGTTGCGCAAGCATGCGCTCCGACACTGCCAGCTCGACGGGCGCCAGTGACGCCAGGTGGCTCCTTCGACCTCCTTCAAGCGAACATGTGTGAACGCGAGACATCGCCTCGACCTCTGCGCGTGTGGCGACTCGGGGTCTAGGGGGCGCAGCAGATGGCCCTGACGAAGGCAGTGGTGACCCCACCGGCGACTCATAGCCGTCAAGGATGTGCTCAGACCGAATCCCAGAGGCAGCAAACCTCTCCTCCCTCGTGCTCAGGGGTGGGCACCCCAGCCATTTGCACTCCGTCGCATGCCCAAAGATCTCCGATTGTAAACATACCACTGGGTCCATCCTCCTGGGCTGGTGAGGATGCTTGGGTGTTGTCATGTCGACCAGCGGAAGAACCACCTGAGCATCCATGCCCAAAACCTTCGGCGCATGCGACACGGCCACGCAACTTCCCAACTTGATGTCAATCATCAGGGAGTTCTTCAACGGCCCAGTGCCTATCAACAGGTCCCAGGAGTTCTCGGCCTCGAAGGTCACGAAGGCGTACAACCGGTGAAGCGTCATGTGCGGCGTGCCCGCAGCCAAAATGACGTCCACGTAGCAGTAATGGGTGAACTTCGTGGGACTGTTGTCACATCTGGTGACATTGGCGCCGGTGCTGGCTTCATAAATTGTGAGACCCAGCCGCCTCACAACAGAGATAGAGATGATGTTACAGTTGGCGCCGGTGTCCATGAGGATCGCCCGGTATAGCATAAGCTCACCACCAGATGACACCAGCGCCAGCCCCTCATACAGAGTAGCATTCCGCAACTTGCAGATGGGCTGCACCTGAGCCATCAATAACACCTGCTCGTCGGTCAGGTGCTGCGTCATCTTTGCCCTCAGTGCGTCGTAGGCGGAGGTCTTGATGGTGCCAGCTCGTACATGTCCATGGTCACTGAAGTCAACCACCCCCAGATCGTCCACGTAGGCAGCGGCTACACATCGAGCGGCGGCGCTGTCGACCACACCGTTGGGCATCTCGTCCAATGGCACCTCCTCGGTTGCACAATGTCCTGAACCGTCTGCTTCCCTTCTTACTCCTTGCGTCGCTGTGGCGTGCGTGTCCTCCAGCTCATGCTCATTGACCTCGGTGGGCTGTTCGGTCGCATCATTCGGATCCTTGCCCATGAGCTCCTCCAACGCCAAAAGGTTCTCGATGTCCTTCGGGAGGTCGATGGCGTTCTGGGATATCAGAATGGCAGCAATCTGCGAGCAGGCGCGCACGGAGCTGCGAAGATTGGATGCCAACAGGTGGACCTTCCTGCTGAGTACGTCGGGAGGAACGGCTCTAGGCACCTGAGCGGCCCTGTCGAACTCCTCCGGCGTCTTGACCTGGAAGCCCCGCATCTGCTGAGTGCTGCCCAAGGCGACAGCGGCGCTGGCCTGGAGACTCGGTGCGTGATCGATGCCAACACCATGACCACCTTCCAGCCCACCCCCAGCAGGGCAGTCCTGCTCATCCTCCTCGTATTCAGCCTGTTGGGTGAAGTGGGAGTCGTACTCAGTCTCCGCATCGCTGACCTCTGATCGGGACTGTGCATCGGCGATCTTGTCATCCTTTGGAGGTGACCCTGCCTGGAGACCTGACAATTCTGCGGCGAGTTTCTCTTTAACCTCGGCACTGGCAGCCACTTGCTGCTGCTGCTGCTGCTGCTGTGGCTGCTTCTGCTTGGCCTCAGGGAGCTTAAGCCACTCCTTGGTGGTGATCCCCATCTTGTGCTTATCAAAGCGATGTGCGATGTTGTAGGCGCGCATCTGGGCATTCTTGACCTCGTCCGGCCACTTGGAGTTCTGCCTGTCCTTATGGAAGTTGGGCGGCACTCGGGCATCACGACACCCCGTGTAGCAGCGCTCTGGGGAGTGGGGCAGGCGCGTGAAACACCAGTCACACTGGAACTTCTTCGAAGCATCAGGTGGTGGCACCTTGCTGTAAGAAGGTTTCTGACGCTCGGCATTGTTCGCTTCCCTCGCAGGTTTCTTGGCGTCGTCGCCACCATGCTGTGCCTGCTCCTTCTTCTTGGGGTCCCTGCGTCTGTCCCCAGTCTTGGAGGCAGAACCCGAGCGCCTCATGGCTGACACTAGTGCAGCCAGGTCAAGCCCCATCTGCCTGGCCTCGAAGCAGGAGTACACGCAGTTGAGCCTACGAACCAGCTCCTGCTGCAGTGTGAGGGCCCAAGCCTCCGCATCGTTCTTGAGCTTGTCCTGCACCTCCACGATCACCTCCAGGTCCTCCCAAGTGACCTTGTTGGGGGCAGGATGGCTGACACGCAGCTGCTCGGACACACGATCTCGGCATTCTTTGATGCGCAGGCCCTTAATGCATTCCTCGATGTTCTGCCTGACGACGGAGTCCTCCACCCTCTTGCCGGTGTTGAGAGCTGCCTCCCTGCGACGACAGCTCTTCACGTAGGCGAGGCCGTCCTGCTCGTTGGTCTGCGGCTTGGCGATCAAGAGATCCTCCTTCTCTTTGGTGCCCTTCATCAAGAATTTAGCTTCGAGCTCGGCTGACCAATACTGTAGAAAAGATAGAAGAATTCTCCAACACATTATGATAAAGCACCAGAAGGTCACTCCAGTAGTAAGCAGCACTCCAGGCTGGAAAAGTAATTAACTCTGAATCCACCAGGTAACTGTGTCACACCAGGGAATATCGCTTAAAAGACCACTCAGTTGTCGCCTTCAGAGCTGATGCTGCTGCCAGTCCTCTGGCAAGCTCTTCCCCTGCTTCAGGCTTAGGCCAGTACACCAGGGGTGTCCCTGGATTAACCGTCAGACAAGGTGAAGCTGCCCAAGAAACCGTAAGTTGCAGTTCCAGACATAGAGCAGTGATTCACTGCTGATCCACTTCTTCGCTGGTAAGTAAAAGCAGATGTCGCCGCTGATTAGCTCCTAGGCCAAGCACACCTGCCTTTCAGCTAGGCCAGTACACCAGGGGTGTCCCTGGATTCACTTCAGACAAGGTGGCCAGCTGGAGAACCCACTGGAAGGTAGTTCATCAAGGTGCACATCAGCTGTTGATCCACTCTTAGCCGGTAAGACAAGGCAGATGCCGCTGCTGATTAGCTCCCAGGTGACACACACTTGCCTTTCAGTTAAGCCAGTGCACCAGGGGTGCCCCTGGATTCACTTCAAACAAGGTGGCCAGCTGAAGGAACCACTGAGAGGTGCTCATCCAGGTGTACATTCACTGCTGATTAACTTTGTCGCCGCCGCCGCCCAAGCTCATGCCGTGCTGATTAGCTCAAAACTGGAGGACACCTGTCAGCAGCTAGGCCAGTGCACCAGGGGTGCCCCTGGATTCACTGCAGAACAAGGTGTTGAGCATATCACCGGGTAAAAGGAGGCCGCTCATGACTAGTGAATTCAAAGCTGATCCGTCGCCGCCGTCACTGGAAGCTCTTTCAGTGCAAGTACCACCAAGTTCAGGGAAGAAAAAGGGTCCGCCAGTGCACCGTGGGTGCCCCTGGAGTCGCCTGACTTCCGAATCCGCTCTTTCAACTGCTGCTGACTTCTCGCCAAAGGGCCTTTACTTCCGGATTAACACTGAAATAAAAAGCCGCTCCGCGCAGGACATTATTGTTTTGAAAAAGTATGAAAACAGCAGTAAAATGTATCCGTCAAAATTGATATTATATCACAAAATACGAATTATTGTGTACAAAAGCTGTGAGCAGAACTGTCTTAGCACTCTAGCACTGGCACGCGAACAGCCACCTAGTACTTGCGAAGGCAAAACAATAATGAGTCCACTAGCCTGACCTTCGGTCAGAGTCTACTTATATCTCAATGCCCTGTCACATTTCCCAAAACTGTAACGGGTTCTAGCCCTTAAATCTTCATCTGGCCAATAGAAAGTCATTATTCCATGCCAGCTCTAACAATGTTACCGTTCACCGCATTCTGACTGACACGTCAGCGGCAAAGGAGTCACTGCCATCTTCGTCTTATCATTCCCTGGTCACTTGATGGTGACCATATCTTCTCTGACAAGTCTGCATCTCACAGATGGTCATCTTCGTAAAGCCTGTCATGCTGTTACCACTGTCATGCGTGTCACCAGCTGAACAAACCCGGCGCGGTACCATGAAAAGCCGGCGTTTGTTACAGAGTATCTCATCCCTGAGGGTCCTGGTGCTGTAGAGATACCACAGTCCGAGTATGCTTGTTGGAGTTCTTTGTGCGTGATTTCTGTCAATAGTCTCGCGGCAGCCGTATCGGGAATTTTAGGGCTATCCTTGAGAATGTCAGTAAGCCACTGAGGGAGTTCATCTGGCTCAGTCGGGTTAGTAGAAAATAATTTTTTATTTTTGTATTCATCTAGTGTTGTGTTTAGTCTTTCTGTTTTTGTCTCAGGTATCTTTCCATCACTACCTGGGGTTGCGGCTGCACCTTTTTCAGTAGGTTTCATCTTTCCCATGACTGTGTCTAGAAACCTCGAAAGGTTAGTTGAGAAAAGATGCTGCAGGGCTTCTTTTTCTCGGAGTTTGCGTCGTTCAATGTCTGTGTCTCTGCTTTTCTGAAAAGCATTTCTGATTATTACATAATTTTCATGCAATCGCAATCCCCATGTGGCTGCTGCTTCATTGTGTTTGGGTTGGAGCGAGGCAAACGGTAGCGT
This sequence comes from Cymbomonas tetramitiformis, assembly GCA_001247695.2. Taxonomy (NCBI): domain Eukaryota; kingdom Viridiplantae; phylum Chlorophyta; class Pyramimonadophyceae; order Pyramimonadales; family Pyramimonadaceae; genus Cymbomonas; species Cymbomonas tetramitiformis. Next base: position 166,022 of record LGRX02001607.1, on the reverse strand, counting down.
GCGGGCAGCCTTTTTGGCTTGCTTTGGAATGTTGCTAACATGAGTTCTTGTATCCAAATATTTGATGGTGCGGCGTACTGTGTTTAGCCATTTGTATATATAGTTAGATACTGCTGATGGTTTTTCGGACCTCCCAGTTTTGTTCAGATTCTTGGTGCCAAAGGCGTCACTTGCCGCCTGATGTGCCAGTGTGTGCAGGGTATCCCATGTCGCGTCAGGGTGCATTTCCTTGAGGCCAGTGCCGCCGTTTCTAGCTGCTTCCGATCCATTTTCCATTTCGAGTGTGCTATGTAGTCTTTCAGTGTAAGACACCCAGCCTGTAGCGTATTGAAATAGATGGGCGGTGCAGTCTATTTTTTCCGAATGCATCTCAGATCCGTACAGGTTCCAGAATTTAGCAGGCATATGGGGTTGTAGAAGAATATTCCAGCTGGTCATGTGCTCATCTGTGTAGGATTTCGTGATTTTCTTAACTTCCAGTGAGCTGAATGAAAGGTGTCGTTTGAGATAGGCATTTACATCTTTCTTATTTAGAAGGTGAGGCGAACCTATATGCCAGATGTTATCTTTGTCGTTATGGCCTAAGTTTAGACCACCTTCCGGCATCCCCTTTCCTCTAGAGAGTAAGTGAGCTGCATGCCATGGGCTATTAAGGTGAATCCACCATTCCTTGGGTTTGTTGTGCCATTTTAGACATTGTTCTATGGTGTCTGTCTCTTTATTTTTAGCTATGAGCTTGCTCACTGTTATGGGGCTGCCGTCAGTATTATCCCGTTTAAGATCGAGATCAGTGGTGTCACCCTTGATGGTGCTGATAGCGGCTCTAGCTTTGTTTTTATTGATGCACGCGTGCACAAGTTCATTTGTGCTGTATCCGTTTGCTTCGAGAAGTCCTACAATATCTTTCCTGTTTATTTTCCTTTTTGTATCCTTATTTTTGTTTGTCATTCTAATTGGGTACCCTGGGTACTCATCATGTGTGGTTTCCTTGGCACCATTAAATCTAGGTGTTGGCAAAGTTGTATCGGTAGAAATCTCCGGTTTGGTGTCGTTTTGAGGGAGCTTAAATTCAGCCCATACTATCCCGTGGTCGGAGATGATATAAGGGGTTTCCTCCGTCCATCCTGTTTTAACTGTCATTTCTGCCATAGTTGTGTTGGCCATGATATGGGTGAGTTTTGCTTTTGAGTTTTTGGATATGACATGTGTGAAAATTTCCGTGTTTGGATGACGGTCCATTATCAGTTCATTAAGAGAACATCTGTCATTGTTGAAATAAGTTAAAAGATGCTTATTCTTTTCGACATGCTCTTGATATGACATGTAACTTCCACCTGACACCCGCTGATTTGGGGTAATGGTACAGTTTTTGTCACCTATCTCTACGTAGGCCTTTTTTGGATTATTTCCTGCCTTCCCTGCCCAGTCAGTAAGTGTGTCATATAATTCCACTTGTTCCTCTACTAGTGTAGCATCATTCATATAACCGCTGGCTATGTAGAGCTCAAAACCGTTATTTCCTGAAAATTTGGTCATTACAGTACTGCTCTATTTGCATCTCCATCGATTGTGGTGACCGAGGTGGATAGTGGTAAACTTTTCGGATTCCATAGGATCATGGAACCAATGGAAGCTCTTTCATTTACACGAGACGTGCGAAATTGGATTCCTTTTTGTGTCATTAGGGTTTTAATTAATGCAAGGTTTTCAGTATTTACCTTGGTTTCTGATATACATATTATATCAGCCCGTCCGTCGATTAAAAGATTGCAGATTGTTTCTAATTTGATTAAACTGTCTTTATCTTCTTTGTGGTGTCGGAGGCCTCTCATATTCATACCCATTATAATCAAATTGGTAGAGTGTTGTGCTAGTTGTAGTTTTGTGAGTCGGTCTAATTCTTCTGACTGTTTCATGGCGCTTTTGTGTTTTGCTTTTTGTAGTATGCATCTGCCATCTGCGTCATAAATGTTCTCAATATCAAAGATTTTGTTTGTGCATTTGGTTTTAAGGATTATTCTCTTTTGTTTATGAGAGTGTTTCCTGCGGTATCCATATGTGTGGGGTTCACAAGAAGGCTTTCCTTTGCCTGAGATGCGGTGATTATAAGCAGTGTGGGTGGATTTACAGTCTTTGTTTTCAGAATTTGGCTTTGTTGGATGTGCATCAATTTTCGGAAGGTGAGTTCTCAGTGATTGTCGTATGGTCGAAATGGCTTTGTTATTTTCGTGTTTGATTATCCTAGCTTCTCTGCCCGTTTGTGGTAGAATTCTAATATTTAGGTTTTCAAGTTCGTATAGTAGGTCTCTGTTTAATTGTGCTGCTGAGAAGAATTTAGTGTTGTGCAAGATGTGAAAGGCTTTGTGGGCTAGTGTAAAATTGAAACCCCCCATGTTATTCGGATGTACTCCCAGTTTCAAGGTTATGCGGTGCACACTTAGGTCTTGAGGGAGAAGTGTGAAGATGTCTTTCTGGTATTTATTGTTAGAGATATCAAACTCACAGTGAATAATCTTTCTTTCTGGAATGATGTGGACTGCAGTTGACCATATGCCATTAGTCACAAGAAGATGAATTTGAATGTTGGTGTTATCCGTGCTCGAGGTGTGGTGATATTTCCTATGCGATTCGATGGCTTCTGAAACAATTGTTTCATTAGTGGTGTGTGTCTTCCATTTCAGTCTAAAAGTTTCTATCAGAGTTTCTATCTGCTTTTTAGGTGTGGCACCTCTACGTGTGAGGATATGGTGGGAAGGTGAGGTCATATTTGGGCCGCTGATTGCGGCGTCGTTTCCAGCGTGCTCCAAGTGTTTGAGCTCCAGTGTGTTGCGGGTATTCTTGGCCAGCAGTCCTATTTCTTTCCTCATTTCTAATCGGTATTTATGTATTTCCTTTTGCATTGTTTTGTCGCCATACTCCCCACTACATAAATCAGATTTTAGGTACTCGAAAAATGAGGTCTGGTGCGAACCTCTGTTCCATTGTGCCCATTTGAAGGCGGTTTTTGCTACCCATGTGCCACAGTTATATGTATCTGTTTGAAATGTATCCTTGCTAATGGTAATTGTGGATTCCTTATATTCTGTAATGGTTATGAAAATTTTCAGCCAGGTTTTGAGTGCTACCTCAATCATATTAATGGTTTCTCTTTCGGCTTTATCTCCAAAGGGGTCATATATGTAAGCTTCTATTTTCCCGGATGATGATAAGCGGATCATTATAAGACGCCAATGTATATTGTCACACACGCCTATTTGTGTGTGGCCATATTTCTTGAGTCTGCTATTAATAAGTTGTGTGAGTTTTTGGTCCTCCCCTGTCATCTTTAGCATCATGTCTGTAAGGTCCATAGGGGCTATGGTACTCGGGTCCCGTATTTTCATTGCATCACCAACATGAGTTGCATTTAACCACCCCTTTTCTGAAAAAAGTGATTCCGTGGCCATTTTAGTTTCATCTACTGCATTATCTTCGGTGCTTGCTCCACCGCTTAACATCTGCTCAGGTTCAGGCATATTATGTTGTTTGGTATCGTTATCCTTCTTGTGGTGGGTTTTATGTTTCATTATTCTTAGAGGTGATTTCATTTTTGATTTCTTAGTATTTTGGGTCCGTGTCCTCTCCCAAAGCCATGCCATTTTGGGGTTTTGAATCATGTATTTCAAGGCGCTCTTGCTTATACTTTTGCAGGCCTTAGGTCTCTTGTGGGCTAGGTGTATTATGACTCTAGGTCCCGGGAAATATTGTTTAGGGTTCAACTTCATTTTGCTGAGTCCCGCCATTAAATGAAAAAACATGATAGTGGGCCCGTAAGTGGTTGTTTGCAGTTCCGCTCGTGTTTTAATAATATTTTCCTCACATCTCAAGAGGTGTCTCATTATGTAATATGTCATAATTATGCTGCCGCTTATGTCTTTATCTATTTTTATTTCCATTTAAAATATATTTCGGACCGTGCTGGGCTTACTATAAGATACATATCTTGTGTTAAGTTAGCAGCCCGTATTTTGAGGTAAAATGCATTCCATTTCAAGTTATTTGGAAGCCGCGATAAGTTTACCATAGACCGCTCAATGTTAGTAGCAGGCCTCATCGGGTCGTCTATGAGTTTGTTTAAGTTTTCTGCAGGCCATATCAGTTTAACTATGAGCCGTATTAATTTACCTGCAAACTGTATTAAGTTATCTATATGCGGTTTGAAGGTTGCAGTAAGCTGTATAGAGTTATTTGCAAGCCGTGTTAAGTTATCTACGGGCCATATTGAGTTTTTAGTGAACCGCGTTAAGTTATCTTCGTCCCATAATAAGTTTATTGTTGCTTTTATTAAGAGGACCGCGTGCCACTTAAAGTTTATTAAGTGTTGTGTAAAGTTATCTGCATACCGTGTTAAATTTTTTGCAAACCGTAACGTGTCTACTGTAGCCCATATCAAGTTATCTTCGTGCCGCTTTGGGCTTTCTGCGGTCCAAACAGGCTGCCGCATCAAAGTTTCATACATGTGTGTTATGTTTACATGAAAGTGTGTCAAGTTATCAGTCTGACATATGTTATCAGACTGCCGTGTTAAGTTAACACATATGTGTGTTAAGTTGACATATTGTTGCCTTAAGTTAACAGGCTGCCGAGTTCGGTCTGAGGACTGTTTTCTTAAGCTATCAGTGGTGTATATTATGCTAACAGACTGTATTGTCACACTACCAAACCGGCATTTATTGGTGGCATAGGAACTAGTTAAGTTACTAACCTGTTTAGTGACTTCTATGTATCTGTTTGAAAGGTTTAGTCTTCTACGTATCAGTCTGACAGTGCGCACCTTGCTTCCCCCATTCCCGTGGCTTCTGAGCATTATTGTGCTCTCCGTGTTACGCGTTACACCCACTTGTTGCCTCCCCTCAGCTACCATATCGTTTATTTGGGCATTCCTCTTTCGCACATGGTTTCGTATATGTCCTCGGGTCCCTTCCCTGAAATTTTTGGGTTCTAGGCTCTTTTTTTTTTGCAAAATTTCGATTTTTAACGAATTGTGCCTCATGCAATTCGCTTCCGGTCCAAGGTTGTCCGTTTTCCTTTATTTTTTCCCTACTATCCCTTATTGTCATATATAAGCATTGTGTGAAATATTTTCGCCCAATTTTACTCCTACGCACCTCTACCCGTCCCATATTCCCTAGGTATCGACTCGAGAGGTTAGGGTTTCCTATTATTTTGGTGCTTATAGCCGCCTTTTCCCCTAGAATCATGTGTTCGTGCCCCCGGGTCTCTCGTAAAATATTTTTATCATTTCTATTACGGTGTATTGCATTCAGTACTAAGTTGTTTAAACACCAGGCTAAGTTTGCCGCGGCCCGCTTCAGGTTAGCAGCAAACCGCTTCGGAAAGTATATGGGTTTATTTAAGTTATTAGTTAACCGCTTGTTGCTTTCCGAGCACCGTGTTAGTGATATTAAACTTACCGAGTTATTTGCACATCGTAATAAAGTTACTAGGAGCCATATTGTGCTGTCTACAGGCTGTATTATTAAGTCAGCTAGGCACTTCATTGAGTTATGTTGTGTTAAGTTAACGGACCACATCGGGTAAGTTATACGGACTTTATGATAACTATTTCTAGTGCTTGCATTGCCGTATCGGTATATGTTATCCGTCTGCCGTGTTAAGTTAGCAAATATGTGGGTTAAGTTGCCATATTGTTGTCTTAAGTTCACAGGCCGCCGCGTTCGGTTTGAGGACTGTCTTCTTAAGTTTTCAGAAGTGTATATTATGCTAACGGGCTGTTTTGTCATACTAACGAACCAGCATTTATTGTTGTCAAAGAAACTAGTTAAGTTAGCAACTTGTTTAGTGACTTCTGTGTATATATTTGAGTCGCTGACAGACAGGCTATATCGGTTTAAAAGTAGGCTTAAGTTATCTAACTGACTCGTGAGCTGACTCGTGACGTACCGCCAAGCTCTTCCAACAAAAACGGCGGCGGCGATGGAAATGGGGGCGGTGCTGGGTCTGCACTGGTGGGGAGGAGAATGAGGGGCCTTCGGGCCGTTGCACTGGGGTTGGTTTATTGTTTGACATGCCCGCTATGGCTTGTGTACTTATGAAACATTTTCGACTTTCTTCTTTTACTGTGAAATTTCGACTGTCTTACAAAGTCGTGGGAGTTTTTTAGACTTTATTACGTGAGACACGGGGTATTGCTGCTTACATGAGAGTGGCGCACCGTATCCCTGCCAGTTTGTATTACACACTCGTGGAAGAAAATCAGAACTTATTACGTGAGACATTTGACATATTTCTCGGTCTTGTTATTCTGGTGACACCCTTGCTGCATATTGGAGACCTTTTGGCATCGAGACTTCTGGACTATGACGGCTTTTGCCTGAGACCTACCAGTTTTCTTGAAGAGTTATCTGGGGTATATTCCCTCTACTTGTGACGGTATTTTTGGACAAGTGACAGTCAGCTGTTTTGCTATTCTTGTACCCAGCAGTAGTGGGCTCCTCGTGCTTATAAGTTATCCGATTTGGACTAGTTTTCTAGTCTCTGCAAAGCTCACTGATGAGGTCTATGGTTTGACCGAAAAGCTTATGAGTAGCCAGCAAGCTCCGGTATTTTATCGTTATTACACAGCAGTATTATTTTGGTTTATACATTATTATCAGTGCTGACTTATCAAAAGAGTGCATCTCAAGTTACTTGTTTTATCACTTGCTTGTTTCGAGCCGGCACTCGGTCGTATCTGTTTTCCACAACACTACTACGTGCATTTTTCGAGCACATACCGTACATACGCGAAAGTTTTTGATTATAACTTTTATTTACAGCAGTCACAGGGACGTTTTTCTTACGATTGACCCACGACGCTGATTAAAGATCCAGCGGGCTATTACTATTATAGGTACCGGATCGCGAACTCTTTGTTTTCAGAGAGGGACACTTGGACAACACTCAGATTTACATATTTCTTTACTTTACTGTTCTACATGGCTCAACAACAACAGATTCCAGGTGCTATTCCAGGAACACCAATCCCAAATCCTGCACCGCAGGTTAACCCCACGACACCGGTGGCGGCGGGCCTTGTCCCAGGAGTGCCCCAGCACGCACTTGGCCAGTACACGCCGAACTCTTTTGCCTCGTACAATTCCTATGCCACCCCCACCCAAGCTCAGCCAACGCCGCCAATTGCAGGTGGAATGCAGTATCAACTACCTCTGCCCCAGCCACCAGTTCCGCAGCAGAATGCGGCCGGCTTTCAAGTTAACAATGGCCCCCCGATCGACCCAAGGACGAATGCTCCTTATGTGTCCAGGTTCAAGAAAGATTTTGAGGAAGAAAAGCAGCGATCCGCCGCGCTGGAGGCACGTATCGTAGAACTACAAAACACGGTGGGGGAGATGCAGGGTAGGCTACTACGTGCATTTTTCGAGCACATACCGTACATACGCGAAAGTTTTTGATTATAACTGGAATATTCTGAGCTATCTGTATTACATATGGACTTTGCTTGAAGTGAACATATTTGTAAGTTCTTTTGCGAGCAAGAAATTATATGAGAGAGGGCTGCCAGCTGAAACCAAGATTGTAGAGGAAAAGCAAGGGGCCTATTAAGAAAGATGCAAACAAAGATGACAGCCTGAGCTTGCTTGGTGGAGTAAGCATAATTAAAATCCACAGAGTTATGCACAAAGAATAGTGAGATGTTTATGTTAGCAGCCAGCAAAATGCTAAAAAATCTCAGTTGTACAGGGGTACTCTTTCTGACTTTCTCACAGGTGAATCTTCTAGAGTGCACAGAGAAGTCGGGCAGCACACAGATGTTACTGCAAAGTTTTTGAAAACAAGTGAAGCTGGATTGAAGGGTTCTCCGATGTTGTGCGGTGCCAGCAGTGGTGAGCCAAAAGTTAATCAAGAGCAATCTCAGTGTCCTCGGGGAGAGTGTCAAACTGATTTTGCAGGCTAATTCCTTCTGCTGCCGCAATGTCACTGAGGAGGTCAAGCCTCTTCTGGTCAGATGTTTTTTTCTTTCGGTCACTTGGGCTGGGGGAATCCTTAACCTGATCCAGGCCTCGCTTGTTCCACTTTTTCCCTGAAAGAAAGCAGTTAGGGAATTGTACTTTATTAATCTTCTTGTGACGAGATGCAACAGCCCAAGAAGATTTGGGGACATAATGCAAAGGCTGCAACACGAAAGAGGATCGAGTGGGAACTGCATACCTCCACTGGTGCAAGCGGAGCACTTGCAGTTTAGCGGGTGGCCACCATAACGTGGCGGTCTCTTGGGGATGCCGTACTTCTTTTGTGGTTGTACTGCACTCTTAGGACGTTCAAAGGATGTATCCTGGCTGTGATGTGTCTGAGCGGCAGCAGGAGAAGCCGCAAAGCCTGGTGGTCCATAGATGCGGACTGGGCAGTTCCTTGTGCTGTGACCGTTGGCAGCCTTGCCCTGGCACTCGTGGCAGATGAAGGCAGAGCACTTTGAGATGAAGATTGTGCCTAGACCTGACCAGTGGTATTCCAATGGCAGAAAGTACAATGCGTGCTCCTTGTTTGTTTTATCTTTTTTGCGCGGCTCAGGGAAACGGCCGAGTCCTGTTTTCAAGATGACAAAAATCTGACGCACGATCCTGGGTCTCGTTCCTTTCTTTGAGTTGCCGACTGAAAATGTCTGAGAGAATGAAACCTCTTTCACAAAGCTGCTGAAAGGGGAGGCTTTCGTATGATTAATCAGTAACTGCAGCCTGGGGATTTTCGCCCTGAGAGATCTAAAGCCAACTTTGACTTGATGTTTTCTGCAAAATGGTTGCCAACTAGTAAGTAATTTGGGATTTGTGAGGTGTGTATATGCGTTAAATCGTTGTCACACCATAAGATGGCATAATGTTGGCCTGTGCCTAAAATGGTTTCACTAGGGGTGTCTTTGAACAGCTTTGCAGTGGCCTTGTGATAGCTATCTCGAAGGGCTCGTTTCTTCTGGATGGCAGTGAGCTTATTAAAGTCCACAATATAAAATAGAAGATTGAACATCGCAGTATCCAAATATCTACAAATCAAAATTCGGTATTTCAACCAATAGTGCTATTTGAAGCATAGTAGCAAATATTTTGAAATTTGATGTCGCTCAACCCCCTTCGAGCCGGCCTCAGCCAACCCCGCAGTGGGCGCCGGGATGAGCCACGACGGGGGCGCGGAAGCCCAATCTCGCCCTCAAAATTAAAAGGCCAAATCACCTGCGAGGCTCAAACAGCCCAATTGTTCCAATTTCAAAGAATAAACATTAATAGATAGGAAGTTGTCGATTCCCCTACGGGTCACGGCCACTCAGTGGGGGCCGCCCCCAAAAAAATGTGGCAAGCAACTTGATTTCCATCGGACTCGGCCAGCCCATACAACTGACGTTCATGACAATGTCATCAATTTTCAATGTCGAGCTCTCAGCATTAACACTGATCCCCCCCTCAATCCTCGCCAAAAAGAATTATCTCCGTCAGATCGATGGTCGCCGATCGACAGTTAAGGGTTCGGACAAAGGTTTAATATAATTTATTCGGTTTAACTCATATTTAATATTTCATAATTGTTCAGACGACGTTCTGTCGATATATTTATAATTATATATACAAACATATCCACAAATTAAAATGTTGTTTTGCAGTTCTTCAAACTTTAATAGCTGGCATGTTTGCGAATGTTTTTTGGAAATTGTATTCATAATCTGACAATATCATTGTGTCAACGATAACCGCAAAATGGCGGCATTCATATCATTTTGACATGTAGGTGTCAACACTTAGATCGACCAATAAAATAGAGGATTGAACATCACAGTATCCAAATATCTACAAATCAAAATTCGGTATTTGCAACCAATAGTGTTATTTGAAGCATAGTAGCAAATATTTTGAAATTTGATGTCGCTCAACCCCCTTCGTCGAGCCGGCCTCAGCCAACCCCGCAGTGGGCGACGGGATGAGCCACGACGGGGGCGCGGAAGCCCAATCTCGCCCTCAAAATTAAAAGGCCAAATCACCTACGAGGCTCAAACATCCCAGTTGATCCAATTTCAAAGATCCAATTTCAAAGAATAAAATTAATAGATAGTAAGTTGTCGATTCCCCTACGGCTCACGGCCACCACAGTGGGGGGGGGCTTCGCCCTCCCCCCCAAAAAAATGTGGGAAGCAACTTGATTTCCATCGGACTCGGCCAGCCCATACAACTGACGTTCATGACAATGTCATCAATTTTCAATGTCGAGCTCTCAGCATTAACACTGATCCCCCCCTCGATCCTCGCCAAAAAGAATTATCTCCGTCAGATCGATGGTCGCCGATCGACAGTTAAGGGTTCGGACAAAGGTTTAATTCATAATTTAGTCGGTTTAACTCATATTTAATATTTTATAATTGTTCAGACGACATTCCGTCGATATATTTATAAATATATATATGAATATATATACAAACATATCCACAAATTAAAATGTTGTTTGCAGCTTTCATCTCAGCCACGCAAATTGATTTCTTCTATTATTACTTTTTAAAGAATTCTCAAATTTATACATCACAGTTAAATTTGAATATAGGCAGTTTTTATTTAACGACGATATAGGCTACTGTAAAACACTATACGTCACCCAAAAGAGCGTGACGATGACGCAAAAGAGCGTCACGCAAAGCAATGTTCGTTCTATTTATATATAGCTGGTTTCTACGAAATCAAACCTCAAAATTTTTATACACAAAAGCGTCACTCAGTTTTAATTTAACGACGCTATAGGCTGAGACTACACTATACGTCACGCAAAAAGCGTCTCCCAAAGCTAGGCTGTAAACTACTACACTATACGTCACCCAAAGCTAGGCTGTAAACTACTACACTATACGTCACCCAAAGCTAGGCTGTAAACTACTACACTATACGTCACGCAAAAAGCGTGACGCAAAAGAGCGTGACGCAAAGCAATGTTCGTTCTGTAATAGCTGGTTTCTGCGAAATCAAACCTCTAAAAATTTATACACAAATTTGTGACGTCATAAAACGGACTTTTTCAAAGAGGGGGACAATCTAAAGATTTTTCCCCAATATACACTGTCACTGTGATACGGAAAAGGCAGGCGTGTCAGGCTGGTAGAGTCTAAAGTCAGATAAACAAATGTTAAGCAGGCTTTAGGGTTCGGGAACCTGTGACACAGTGACGCGGACAACACTGCAAGTGACAACCAGGCGAGGGGTGACAGAAGGGTGCACCACTGCTGCCCCCCTAGGGGGGGAAAGTTGGCATCCCCGTGACACCACCTCACCCCGAAGGCGGGAGGTGCACTGCAGGGCCAGCCGGTACACCCGGACAGGCGGCTAAAAGAAATGTTAAGATGTCAACTCAAAGAGGCCTTTCTCAACCTAGCTAGAAGCAAATCTATGCTGTGGCGCTAGTTGAATCTCACATCTCTAGCCCGATGTCTAACTCAGGGTTTTGGGAAGTTGCCCTCCACATCGCCGGTGACAGCGGAGTTGGGCAACCAAATCGGTGAAGAGCGGAGGGCCGGCCAGGTGTCGTCCTCATCGAAAAATGCGGCGCCGAAGCAGGCAGGTTCCTCATGGCTACTGCCCGAAGGTCCGGTCCTCCCACAAGAACCGAAGTGAATTTGGGATATATGCCGCGTTTTTTCGATATAGTTGGTATATGAGTGCTTTGGGGTCATATTTAGGTGTCCAATAATTATCTAAAAACGTGTGTTGGGTGTAATACTCGGTGTAGCGACGTGGTTTACGTTATTGAAAAGTGGGGGTAAAACCGCTCGAAATTAAATAAAAAGGCCGGTCCTCCCACAAGGACCGGAAGTTCCCAACCCACCTACACTCACTAAGTGGCCTTCCTAGTGCCCACTGCACTTAAAAAATACTTCAACATGACCTATTCGTGCCCTCTACAATGTACAACATCTTCGGAATCCACAATACCGCGGTATATATCCCTCACAATGTCATGCACCCACGAAAAAATTAGATTTCATCAAAATCGGCCATCCAAAATCTGCTCTCGCCGAATTCCAAAGCAATGTTCCGAGTAGACTACTGCACATGTTGACATGCTTAAGCATTCTAAAAATCGATAAACATGTTTACATGAAGTATGCGACGTGGCACATCATACATCCAGCATATCCGAACACTATTTGGCATTCATAGTATCCGTAGTAACGAAAAAAAAAACATTTGAAAATCTTGGATCAAAAATATTTTTTACAGGTGTAAGGTCGATTTGAGTGCGTATATACACCCAATACGAGGTCGCCAACATGTATAATCCTGCAAGTATGATTGGGTATGATGTTAGGATAAAATTTTGTACTTGGGCGGCTTGTTTGACCTGGAATTCTATTGGATTAAAATATTTGAATGGCATGGCATGTTTTTGAACGTCCTCCAAAAGTTGCAACTCAAAAATAATAGGGTACATGCTACAAATGCATTGGATATAGCCATTTTATGACGATATACGGTTGATGGCGCATATGGACACTCAGTTAGGTCCTAAGTGTACTAAAAACCGAAGGGTAGGCACTAAGACCGTCAAGAGGACGGCTAAAAAAATTCCCGCAACACCGGTCCTTGTGGGAGGACCGAAACGGCGTTGGGTCCTCCCACAAGGACTGTCGGGCAGTAGCCACTCAGGTCCATCAGGCGGCGGGGAGGTGTCCGCACCCTCCGCAGACACCACCAGATCGCCGGTGCCGACGGGGTCGATCGCGTCGCCACCACCAGGTGTGAGCTCAGTAAGCCGCACGGAGTGGAACGCCGCAGCCGCTTGGCCCTCAACAGGTGGGGCAAGTGTGTCCACTGCGGGCGGCGGCAATGACATTACCGCAACGGACGCGTCGAGGGACGGGCGGGGAGCGGCCGGCTTGGACATCTCCAAATGCTTGTTGTTGGCGAACGCTTCGATGCACACCCAGGGACACGCACCACGCGTGTCGGGATGAGCGTCCGTGACGTTCCAGAGCCGGAAGCACACGGTGCAGGGGAATCCGGTACCCGCCCACTTGCGGTAAAGCGAGGCGGGTGAGTCAGCGACCCACTTGCCCTCCAAGGGCGCCAAGGATTGCTTCTGGGCCCGGAGAGCCATGGCAACGGGGCGAGGAGAGTGCTGAGGGGGCCTCTGGCCGCCACCCTTGGGGCGGTAGCCGGAACCCTCGGGCGGGATGTCGGAAGCGGCGGGAGGGGCGGAAGAGGGAGAGAGTGTGGCGAGGGGGCTCTCGTCCCGAGACGCGAGGCGAACGCGAAGGGCAAGGCGGGCAAAGGTGAAAGTGGCACCCGCCCGCAACTCGCGTAGCACAACCAAATAAAGGGGGGCCACGTACGACGATGTCTTGGCGGACTCTGACAAGACGTGCCAGAGGTCCGCAACGCGGTCAGAGTCGTTGTAGTTGGGCTTGAGCTTCTGGTGACGGTCATCAAGGCGTCGAATCAGGGCAAGCTGTGGGGCGGGGTCCTCGGTCTCGGTGAGCACAACCGCCCGCAGCTGGGTCCAGAAACGCATGCCGTCGGAGTCGGGTACGCCCTCGACTTCGTACCGTAGCCGTTGCAGAGCGTAGCGGCCGTCGGCGGGGTGGTGGCGGGCACATTCGTGATAAACGCTAACAGCGTTCCCACGAAGTGGATGTGGGAGAATGCTGAAGAGGATCTCGTTGATGGTGACGTGGTAAAACTCGTGGTCGTGCTCCAGGTCGAGAAGCTTCGCCGCCTCGTGGTAGGGCACGGGATAAAGCACGTGAGCCAATCCAGAAAGCAGGGCGTTGAAGTCAACGTCGGCAGTAGCGGTGTCCATACCCAGCGGGCATCTTGAGGCCAGTGGACTTGGGGAAGGACAGGAGATCGCTGCCATACTGGAATGCGTAGGCGAGCTGGTCGACGTACTCCTCCTCGCGGCCCTCCTCCACGGGCGTGGTCCCCAACACGTCGGGGTCGTTGAAGTAGTCCAAAGCCGAAGGGGCGTTGACTGTAGATGTCGGCTTAGAGCGTAACGAAGATGTCCCCACAATTCTACGGCGCCCACGGGATGAAACAAGGGTACTCTGCGAGTCCGAGGGCGAATGCGACGGGGTGGCGGGTTGCCGCGAGCGGGCAGCACGCAGAGCTGAACCAAGCCCTTCACGTCGGGTAGTAGCCATTGCGGGAATAAAATAACGTTTGTCCAGCGGTAAATTGAAGCACACAGGGCGTGCGGCAAAAACGGTGGAAGATGTCGGAAAAATAAGAGGCTATTAGGGCTGATAAGCGAGCCCTCAGTATATTGATATAAAGCTAGTGTTTATTGAACAGTAAACACGCATGCAACGTATGAGCGGGTGATGAGTGCAGGCTTCAACAGAAGATGCTGCTCTAGCACAACGCTAGCTCATCTATACCGAATGTCTCCCATCGCATAGATGGTACCGCCATTGGGTTGTGAACCCGAGACATTGGTTGAACGACCAGTATTGGCAGAACGAATAATGCGTTCGCCAAATGTTACTGCGCATGCTTGTTCCGCACATGCTGGAAGCGAAGATGATTTCTTGTTTGTTACTTCAAGATTGTATCTTGCTTTGCCATCTTCGAGTTCGACATACGAACTCTCGATGACAGGTGTCATTCAAGTCTTTCCTTGAATAAATGACAGATGATGTGACTTATCATCTCGATGACATGTACAGTCATAGTCGACCGTACTGACGACTGTCTGTCATTATAATATATGACATGACTCGACATGACATGACATGGTATGACATGTCTGACAGGTATGACACGTATGACACGTATGACGTATGACACATATGTCATCGGTCATGACCCTGACAGATCTCCCCTCTTAAAAGAGTTGTGACCTCACAACGGGCATACCTTTGTATATGTCTTTGATGTCATTGTTGTTGTTGCTTCTGTTGGTACCAGTCTTCTTACACCGATTTGAGGCGTCCCTCATGGTGTTTTAGGATTTTGGGGGGAACTGAGTCCACTTTAGTCCCTCACCTTAGCATGATGCCTTACAGTTCTTAGGATGTAGCCCCCTTTTAATTGCGTATCTCCAAGCGGCCGTTTAGCCAATCATGGCCGAATCAGCAAGTGGAATAAAAGCGTGGATGGGGCCACGACCTACTGGAATAACCTAGTTCACTAGATATCAGAAACTCCCGACCGAACTGTGTGGATAAACTCATAAGATAAATACACCCTAAGCTAGATATAGCCGGAACGGTCTCGGACGGTTTCGGAGTCTAGCCTACCTGTGACACAGCGTGTGTCACAGCACGAACCTATAGATCAGTCAGCAGTCCAGTGTTGGCCTAGGAGTCTGTCATAGGGGCCTGAACCGGGACTCCCGATTAGGGCTGCCTATACAGATTTCAGCAGCCGGAAACCCTAAACCTGTGACAGCCGTTGGTACTGTACGGAGTACCAGTACAAACAAAGGACTGTGACAAACACGGGGTGTCACATCCAGCACACCACCCTGTACTATTACGGAGGAAGAGTTAGGGTGGAGCAGGCAGATTGTTAGGGAAAACAAAACACACCATCTCAAGCGGTGGAAACAAACTTCTAGCGGGGGCCTGTGCGGTAGCCCCTCATTTGTGTCGCACTGGTTCTTTTATTTGTCGTGTCGCAAAAGATTCGTTTATATTAACGACACTTCGCAGCTTTTTCAGAAATATGCTGTTTTTCATTTCGTTTCCCTTAAAGGAGCGAAACAGGTTTCCTGGAAAAAAGTGACATCGACAGGCCACACCGCAGGAGCTGTCCCTCAAAAATTATGCCGTTGGAAATTTTCCAAAAATTTCCTGCCCATGTCAGCAGTCCTACCATGATTGTGTCGAGCGCTCGCGCTTTACCGGCCAATCATGATACGATAGCATCTCAGCAGTCCTACCCCGGATTCTTTCGACCGATCGTTCGTAACCGACAACGAGAGACACGTTTAACAATTCAAAATTATACCACGAAGATATATATGCTGTTTTTCATCCATGTCAGCAGTCCTACCCCGGATTGTGTCGAGCGCTCGCGCTTTACCGGCCAATCATGATACGATAGCATCTCAGCAGTCCTACCCCGGATTCTTTCGACCGATCGTTCGTAACCGACAGCGAGAGACACGTTTAACAATTCAAAATTATACCACGAAGATATGCGGAATTTCCAATTATTAATTTGTCGCAACACTTCTCTAACAGGTCTACCGATCTCAGGAGTCCTACCTAGGATTCTCTCGATCGATCGTTAGTAACCGACAACAAGAGACACGGGTAACAATTCCATATTTTACCCCGAAGATATGCGGAATTTCCAATTATTTACGCATCTCGCAATTCAAGATCATCTCACCACTCCTACACGTATCGGGAGACACGCGGCGCGGCCCCGACAGTGCCCCGACACAAATGGATATGATATGATATGATATGATATTCTGGCAAACGCCTCATTCTTCCTCAAGGTCTCATCCTGCGCCTACCTGCAGTCTCAGCGGCTTGTATTTTTGTTTGACCAATGTTTTTTACACGCTACTGTTCTTTGTCGATATTTCATATTGACCATGTTTTGGTGTGCATGCGCGGAACCCGGCGGGGGTGGCTTCCTGCGATGTTCCTACATGAGCCGCATCCCGCCAGCAGCCGATTCTAGTTTCCTGCGATATATGGATATTTGGAGACCGTCGGGCGTCTTTACATTCCGCCTGACGGTTTGGGCTCAATTCCCAAGAATTCTTCTTTCCTGAGCAGTGATTTACTTTTGCAGGTTGCCGTGTATGCTGTGCCTTTTTTGAAGCCGCCAGCGATGCTGCTGGCGGCATCCGTGTTTCCCACATGCCCTTCTAAAATGATGGGATGCTCGGAGACCGGCGGGTTTCTTTACAGCCCGCCGGTTTGGGTTCGATTCCCAACATCTTTACTGATCAGCGTTTCGTATTTTTGCAGGTTGCCGTGCTGACGCTGTCTTTCTTCTGAAGCCGCCAGCAACGTTGCTGGCGGCGTTGACTTCCGTTGCCCTGCATTGTTTACGCAGGTTGATTTCTTGTAGTAATTTCAGACCTCCTGTTGAACTGGTCCTAGTCTGCTGTCAAAATTAAGATATCTGGTGAGTAACCTTCCACCCGAGGACGAAGTACCGGCTGTCGGTATATCGGGTTTGATTCCCAATGTGCTGACAGATTCCGTGTTCGTGTGTTGCAGGCGGGGAACGGCATATATTTCGATATTTTTACCTGTTGCTAACTTTGTAGCCCAGTTTCACCTGTTGCCTTGGACTGGTGAACCCTTTAAGTAGAAGACTAGTCTAGAACGAATGTGTAAAACAATATTAACTGTGTCATTTTTTAAGTTGTAATTTGTGAATGCCGTGAATGTTTCTTGAATATGCTTGCTTGCTGTACCTGTTTGCCTGTGCTAGCATGCATATATTTATATAGCATCATCCAACTAACGATTTAATAGAGTGCGTTGCATATCATTCGCGTGGTGCTATTTATTTAATAAGTGTGTATTTCAAGTCATTATCGCGGTACTATTCGTTTGTGTTCCCCCTGGCTTATTTTCATTTTCGGAAATTTTCTGTGAATTTTCACGACAGAAATGAGCGTGGCGCTCATTGTCGCACCTGCGACAGACATGAGCGCCACGCTCAATTCTGTCGCACGGTATAATTACAGTTTGTCGCTCGGTGCGACAAATAAAATAACCGGTGCGACAAATTTGAAGTGCTTGTGCTCTTGGCCAGGGCGGTCCCAATTCTAGCTAGCACTACACCTTTGAAGGTTCTTTGTGCACGTGGAATAGATCTAGTTGTACTACTAGGCTTCTCAAAGCAACTCTTGCCACCTCGGAAGTGGTCCGCCGAGAGTAGAGTTCACACAAATTGTAGTTGTCGTAGTTCTCAAATTGAAAGTCCAGAGTGTAGATGCCGAAACAGTCGGAGTCCAGGAAACCAGAGTCCAGATTGAAGATGTTGTAGGAGTCAGTCGGTCCAGTGTCCAGAAGGTCGGGGTCAGTGAAGTAGTCCACTGTGCAATTCTGATAACCAGAGTAGTGCCCGTACACGAGTACACCACCGACCGTGGAGCAATTTTCACATCACAAAGTGTAGTGGCGGTGACGGTGTCGATCAAGGCGATGCTCACACACAGAAACAGAGCAGGGAGTGTTGCTGCCGTGAGAAAGGTGCCGATTGACGGTGTCCGTACACCACCAACCCGTGGAGCGGGTGGTGGGACGGCATCATGCAAGTCCTCGTCGTCGGACTCCGTGTCAGGCACGCTAGCCGAATCATGCGTGGAAGAAATGTACGGAGGCAGAACTACATGGGAAGCGTGTAGAGGGGGACCATCCGTATTAAATACAACTGTATTCCTTAAGTACCTTCTGTATTTTGCCAGGATTTCCCAGTATTTCGGAACGCTTCCCATGTAGTGAGTACCTACGGTTATCTATGGCAGATCTGCATAAGCCGACACCACGATCATTACAAAAAATTAGTTAAATTTAACTAAAATTTTCTAAAATGAAGGAATCGTTAACTAATTTTTTTTTTGATTCCTGCGTTTTTCAATATAACCGCCTGCTTACCAGCCCATGCCCGCCTTGCATTGCTCGCTCCCCAGCTCGCAAGTTAGTTGTCAATTGATATGTTGTCATAAACTGAGAATCATCATTATAGTAAATATACGTTCCACTTTGTGACAACTGTGAATTTCTGCGATTTTATTCAGGTTTGTGAATTTCTGCGATTTTATTCAGGTTTGTGAATTTCTGCGATCGGACCGGTTTCGCTGATGAGATTACAATTTGTCATGCTTGTCATTATCTGAGAATCATCGTTATAGTAAATATAAGTTCCACTTTGTGACACAGGTAGATATCTGGAAATTTTTGCAATTTGGAAATCTGTGATCTGGAAATACAGTTTGTCATAATCAGAGAATCATCATTATAGTAAATATAAGTTTCTGTTTGTGACGAATATTAATTTGTGTAGACTGATCTGTAATTTACCGATTTGTTTCTTTTATTACGCTAATCCTTGCCAATATTCATTTATATCATATATATACTCGTTCTGGCAACAACAACTGTTTCCGCTTTTCTTTTCTCTTATCTTATTATCAATTCTGGATTTCTATCAATTTTAGCATAAAGTTTATACGTTGACCAAGCAAGACTCGTGAACTTGTAAATTTCGTTACAAACTGTCCACCTTTTACAAAATTGTATGCATTCAATGCATCACCGGGGTCATTTGCATCCTGTACTACAATCCCACTTAAATCATATGTAAATTTTCTGTTATTTATTTGATCGGCTGTTATTGGTGAAGCGGTTGTATCAAACGGTAATTCTAGAGTTGTATCAGTACCACCTACATCAGCTTCGGTCAATGTTAAATCACAGAAGCAAATAAATTTACCCGCTGGTAAAATTAATGATCGTGCACCTATGCTTCCTGATAAGAATATATTAGTAATAACTTGACAACCGTTGTAAGACAACTGTGTCGGCAATGTCAGTTTTTCCAACGCTACATTACGAGCTCCGGAAATATCACCAGACATGTTAATTCTAAAATATTCAGTTGTACTACCATCAGGTTTCTTTTGAAAATTTATAAAATATATATTGTCAGCATTTAATATGTCAACGTCTGCGGTATTCAAATCAATAAATGCTGAATTAGCAGATTTTAGCCCTTGTAATTCTAAATTTATTTTGGAACCTATTTGTGCCTTGTTAACAATTGCACCTTTTATTGTCATATCGTTATTTACAGTGATAACTGTTTCAGACTTTACTTGTACATTATCAACTTCCAAATTAATGCAATTCACACCCGTGAAATTACCCGCAGCAGCATCGATACCACCAGATTGAATACTAATATCGTTATCAACAGTCAATGTGTCATTAATTTTAATAGTGTTTGCTTCTATTTCATTCTTTACAATAACGTTTCCATTTGTTCTTTCAATATTGTCATTTCCAATATCTGTCCATTTACTTGACCCACCTGCCGGTGCATTACCATTAATCGTATCACATGTTAAAATTTTACACACTAAACTTTGTCCAAAGCTACTCATCTGTCTATACTATACTTATGTAAAATAATTGATTCCTGGGCTTACCCAAATCAATACACCGCCACCAGCACCAGCCACTTTTGATTCCATAGCTGTTCCGATATATGAGTCGCCCGTCGTAATCTGAGCACTATTAATTTCACCGCTTACTATGCATTTCACACGTTGACCCTTTACATACGTACAGTAATCACTCACCTTCAAGAAAACCGGAGATTTGGGGTCAGCCAGCTAATTCCACCAACTTGTGTACCCCCCCCGCCAGCGCCAGCGTCCTATGGAATCGGTAAGAATTAGCAAGTATTTTCTTTCAATCAGCCAGCAATTCTCTTAAAATCCAATGATAAACACTTAAAAAGGCGACATTTTCAAAATTTTCGCCTGCGGCGCCAGCACCCATATTTCTTATTTTCGAGGATTCCATAGCTCAAAAAAACCAGCCAGCTTTCTCGACAACTTCGGTACCCCCCCCAAAAGCTGGCTGGTTTCTTATCGCCGGGTTTTCTTAAAGGTGAGTGATTACTGTATTATCTGTAGCAGCTGCATTCCTACATGTCGTGAAACCACGTCCGATCAACACGAAACAACTCTGAGTTGATGCACTGTCTTGAATACACAACAGGCACCGATGGGAGTGCAGTTTTGATTACTTTGAGTATACGAGTTATTGAACGGCTGTACACCATTTACGTTGTTTATCCCATCATCATCTAACATGACAATTGTTGAAGCAGTAATCGTATTGGCGGTGTTATTTACAAATGTAAATACATCCCCGGTGAATCGTAGCGGGTTGGCTGGAAGGGTGGTATGAGCGTACGCTTTCGTGATGAGTGTCAAAGGTACGCCTGATAGTGTGAGTGAGTTGGTTGAACTTGGATAAGAGATAGTTATCGGTTTTCGGAGGGGTGATACCACTGGTATCGTTGCGCGTCAGCGCGACGATGCCAGTGGTGTCACCCCGTAGAAAACCGATAACTAGCTTATCGGATTTTTTAAGAGTGGCCACGTCGGATTTGATATCGGTTGAAGCACTTTGTTATTACTTTCCACGTCGGATTGCCTACATCTTACGAGTTTGGAGTCCTCGAAGCGCACCGATCGACCGTATCGATCGCGATTTCATGACATTCTGGAAATAATTTAAATTTAACCGTTCGATTAGATTTAACGATCAGATTGCAGTTTCAGATTTGACCCGAATATTACATGTGTTTGCTCCGCAGATCCCAACGCTCATTTGTGAAACGCTTGCTCGGCAGTGCAGCACCATTTCCTGTCAGTGTGTGCTCATCCCCTGCCTGTTTAGCTGCTTTGGCCCCTTCGCTTTTGTGTGTCCTCAGATTGATTGCAGGTACTGCTTTCGTGTGGGAGGTAGACGGTATGTCAACTACGCTGTCATATGGTGGAAGACACTTCCTGGTCAACGTTCGTAGCATACCCGATTCTTGTGTTTACATGTTTGCCTCGGAAGTTTTGATATATATCCAATTTCCTTGTTTTTTTCGATTCTTGTGCATCTGAGAACTTCATGTTATTTTCAGCCGTGGCAGCCTGAGCTATTTGAGTCAAACCCGCGTGTCCTTCTCGTTAAGATTTCACTCTAGTTGTTTGCTGTCGGTGCGTAGGCCATTTCAAACAGACCCTTCCGCGCGTGCTGGCATGCGCGCGTTGCAAAAATACTTTTTTGCCTTTTTCTTGGCGGTGGTTTGTCGTCAGTTGCGCGTATTGTTTGCTCTTACTAGTGCTGTATTCGAAATTTAAATTTTTGTTCTCTTCGTTTTCTGCTTGCGTTTTTACGGAACTGACTGGTCAGCTATGATCTTTACATAGCGCAGAGTCTGCCTGTGCCCGCGCGGCATGCGGGTATGTCACACCTTTTCGGTATGTGTTCTGCTGCTTGCATGCAATTCCTGGCTCGCTATTGCAGCGCATGAGGCAGGGCAGTGCGTTAGCCTCTGGCACGCCTCGGGACCACACCCGACCCTGCCACTGCAAGGTACGGTTCCCCCGCTTGCTAAACGGGGAGTGGCATGTGGCACGCGTGGGTGGACGGGGGTTACATACTTAAGTGCATAATTTCGGTAAATGTTATTATACGGCTTGATATTTTTGGAGAAGTTTGGAGAAGGTTTGGACAAACTCAAAAATATAAAATTTTGACATTTAGGGTTTAGGAGTAGTCGTGCGGGGCCATTTTGGTCACTGCAAACCGCAGGAAATCGTGTTTTGCACTTGGCATGCATGCGCGTCACATGAATGTGTTGATAAAAGGTCATCGCCGAGTTTGGGAAGGTGCACCAAGTTAGTTGAAGGCACTAGAAAGTTGCATAGCCAAGATTTTAGGGTTTTAGGGTTGCTGGCGGGTGAAATATTGGCTGTGAGAGCAGCGGTTTCGCATATGCGGGGTCCGCTATAAAGTGCATAATTTCGGTAAATGTTATTATACGGCTTAATATTTTTGGAGAAGTTTGGAGAAGGTTTGGACAAACTCAAAAATGTAAAATTTTGACATTTAGGGTTTAGGAGTAGTCGTGCGGGGCCATTTTGGTCACTGCAAACAGCAGGAAATCGTGTTTTGCACTTGGCATGCATGCGCGGCAAATGAATGTGTCGCTACGAGGCCAATGGCAAGTTTGTGAAGGTGCACCATGCTAGTAGAAGGCATAGAAAGTTGCATAGCCCATATTTTATTGTTATCGGGTTGCGGGGCCGTGTGGGAGAGATACTAGCTGTGAGAGCGGAGGTTTTATTATGTATGGGCTATGGGGCGGGGCGCTATAAAGTGCATGATTCCGGGAAATGATATTATATGACTTAATATTTTTGGAGAACATTGGAGAAGGTTCGTAGAAACAAAACCGATGCAATATTTTGATATTTTAGGTTTTTGAGTAGCCGCGCGGGGCCAATTTGTTCACTGCAAATATCAGGGTGCCATGTTATGCACACGGGAGATGTTTTTGAAAAGAGCAATTCACTATGCAAGTGCATTTCCATGTTCATATTTCCACGTTCATATACAACCTAATGTATGGATACTTGCAAGTGGCATTATGGTATACGGCTATTATTATCGTATGCAAAATTACGTACTATGCAAGATGCTGCAACGGAAATATAGTGTATGCTTATGCGTATGTGTGAGATGCTGTAGTGAGCACAAGGTGTGCGCTTGTGCGTATGCTTATGGTGGGATGCTTTGAATATGGCTTTGGGCGCACACTCGGCCGGGCACTGCCGAGAGTGCGCCCACCTCGAGGCGGTCAGGGATTCAACCTGAGCTGACCGGTGGCGAACCGGTCAGGCTGCCGCCCCTATCACCTGAGACGTGCCGTGCGAGATGCTGCAACGGAAATAAAATGTATGCTTATGCGTATGTGCGAGATGTTGTAGTGAGCACAAGGTGTGTCCTTGTGCGTATGCTTATGGTGGGATGCTTTGAATATGGCTTTGGGCGCACACTCGGCCGGGCACTGCGTAGAATGTTACGTGCATCGTGATGTGGCGCTTTGGAGTTCGATCAAGTTTTATCGACGGACTCCAAATCTGTCAGCGCTCCACATCAGAATTTAATATTCGGGACATAATGTTATGTGCATCGTGATGTGGCGCTTTGGAGTTCGATCGAGTTTTATCGACGGACTCCAAATCTGTCAGCGTTCCACATCAAAATTCATATCCGGGACATAATGTTATGTGCATCGTGATGTGGCGCTTTGGAGTTCGATCAAGTTTTATCGACGGACTCAAAATCTGTTAGCGTTCCACGCCCAAATATGTTTTCGTGGGATATTTCTATGTGCACGAACATGTGGCGCTTTGGAGTTCTCTGGACGGACTTTACTTAATGGACTTTATGCTCCTGAAACCTAAGAGTAAGTAGCACGCCTTGCCCAAGAAACATGGGGATCAACCGTGGAACAAAGGCTGTCAAGCAAGCTATTTCGAGGAAGCAAGAAAAGGTTGTAGAGAAATGTGTGGTCCCCGATTGTGCGGTCCCCAAAACTATTGCACCGGCGATCAAATGTACGACGTGCCATGGAGGTGGTTCTCAGGGCGGAGGGGCACAAAGCGTTACATTTCGGAAGAATTTTTATTTTAATTTCTTTTGGCGATAAACTGTATTGACCGACGTCCGAGAATCATTTGTTAACCCGCCCGAAAGTGCGAGACTCATTTTCGAAGCTGCAGACGCCACAAAAGTGAGTGAACCTTAACCCTGACACTACTTGCGTTCACATGTGGCTTAGCCAAAAGAATTTCAGCATCGTGTGTTGCAGGGTTCATATGCCGCAACCTGTGGAACTACGCCACAGTCGACCCAAGAGCCAGCTTCTGTAGTCCCTAAAAAGGTCAGCAACTCATAATTACTAGATTCCAAATGTAATATATCAACGCATTTCTAGTTCTATGCCTCGCAACACTCACAACTGCGTGTATGCCCTTTGTGATGCAGAGTTCACTGCAACTGGCGCCGTTGGCGACCCCTGTATCTCAGGCTTCTGAGATCTCAGCACCCAAAGCTACTCTTGACCCACAACTAAAGGTGAGCGCTCCTTATAGTTGAATATGTATAAAGCATCGCACCGCATAGATATACAGATATGCATAAGCACATACATTAGCACACAATTTGTGCTCACCGCAGCATCTCGCACAGCACGTCTCAGGTGATAGGGGCGGCAGCCTGACCGGTTCGCCACCGGTCAGCTCAGGTTGAATCCCTGACCGCCTCGAGGTGGGCGCACTCTCGGCAGTGACCAGCCGAGTGTGCGCCCAAAGCCATATTCAAAGCATCCCACCATAAGCATACGCACAAGCACACACATTGTGCTCACTACAGCATCTCGCACATACGCATAAGCATACACTGTATTTACGTTGCAGTATCTCGCACAGCACGTCTCACGTGATAGGGGCGGCAGCCTGCCCGGTTCGCCACCGGTCAGCTCAGGTTGAATCCCTGACCGCCTCGAGGTGGGCGCACTCTCGGCAGTGCCCGGCCGAGTGTGCGCCCAAAGCCATATTCAAAGCATCCCACCATAAGCGTACGCACAAGGACACACCTTGTGCTCACTACAACATCTCGCACATACGCATAAGCATACCTTGTATTTCCGTTGCAGCATCTCGCACGGCACGTCTCAGGTGATAGGGGCGGCAGCCTGACCGGTTCGCCACCGGTCAGCTCAGGTTGAATCCCTGACCGCCTCGAGGTGGGCGCACTCTCGGCATTGCCCGGCCGAGTGTGCGCCCAAAGCCATATTCAAAGCATCCCACCATAAGCATACGCACAAGGACACACCTTGTGCTCACTACAACATCTCGCACATACGCATAAGCATACATTGTATTTCCGTTGTAGCATCTCGCACGGCACGTCTCAGGTGATAGGGGCGGCAGCCTGACCGGTTCGCCACCGGTCAGCTCAGGTTGAATCCCTGACCGCCTCGAGGTGGGCTCACTCTCGGCAGTGCCCGGCCGAGTGTGCGCCCAAAGCCATATTCAAAGCATCCCACCATAAGCATACGCACAAGGACACACCTTGTGCTCACTACAACGTCTCGCACATACGCATAAGCATACACTATATTTCCGTTGCAGCATCTCGCACGGCACGTCTCAGGTGATAGGGGCGGCAGCCTGACCGGTTCGCCACCGGTCAGCTCAGGTTGAATCCCTGACCGCCTCGAGGTGGGCGCACTCTCGGCAGTGCCCGGCCGAGTGTCCGCCCAAAGCCATATTCAAAGCATCCCACCATAAGCATACGCACAAGGACACACCTTGTGCTCACTACAACATCTCGCACATACGCATAAGCATACATTGTATTTCCGTTGCAGCATCTCGCACGGCACGTCTCAGGTGATAGGGGCGGCAGCTTGACCGGTTTGCCACCGGTTAGCTCAGGTTGAATCCCTGACCGCCTCGAGGTGGGCGCACTCTCGGCAGTGCCCGGTCGAGTGTGCGCCCAAAGCCATATTCAAAGCATCCCACCATAAGCATACGCACAAGGACACACCTTGTGCTCACTACAACATCTCGCACATACGCATAAGCATACCTTGTATTTCCGTTGCAGCATCTCGCACGGCACGTCTCAGGTGATAGGGACGGCAGCCTGACCGGTTCGCCACCGGTCAGCTCAGGTTGAATCCCTGACCGCCTCGAGGTGGGCGCACTCTCGGCAGTGCCCGGCCGAGTGTGCGCCCAAAGCCATATTCAAAGCATCCCACCATAAGCATACGCACAAGCGCACACATTGTGCTCACTACAACATCTCGCGCATACGCATAAGCATACACTATATTTCCGTTGCAGCATCTTGCACAGTACGTAATTTTGCATACGATAATAATAGCCGTATACCATAATGCCACTTGCAAGTATCCATACACTAGGTTGTATATGAACGTGGAAATATGAACATGGAAATGCACTTGCATAGTGAATTGCTCTTTTCAAAAACATCTCCCGTGTGCATAACATGGCACCCTGATATTTGCAGTGAACAAATTGGCCCCGCGCGGCTACTCAAAAACCTAAAATATCAAAATACTGCATCGGTTTTGTTTCTACGAACCTTCTCCAATGTTCTTCCAAAAATATATAAGTCATATAATATCATTTCCCGGAATCATGCACTTTATAGCGCCCCGCCCCATAGCCCATACATAATAAAACCTCCGCTCTCACAACTAGTATCTCTCCCACACGGCCCCGCAACCCGATAACAATAAAATATGGGCTATGCAACTTTCTAATGCCTTCTACTAGCATGGTGCACCTTCACAAACTTGCCATTGGCCTCGTAGCGACACATTCATTTGCCGCGCATGCATGCCAAGTGCAAAACACGATTTTCTGCCGTTTGCAGTGACCAAAATGGCCCCGCACGACTACTCCAAAACCCTAAACGTCAAAATTTTACATTTTTGAGTTTGTCCAAACCTTCTCCAAACTTCTCCAAAAGTATCAAACTGTGTAATAACATTTACCGAAATTGTGCACTTTATAGCGAACCCCGCATACGCCGAACCCCCTCTCACAGCTAATATTTCACCCACAACACCCCGCCACCAACCCTAAAACCCTAAAATATTTGATATGCAACCTTTTACTGCCTTCTACTATCATGTTGCACCTTCCCAAACCTTGTAATGGCCTTTTATAAACTTATTAATGTGTCGCGCAAGCATTCCATGTGCACAACTTGATTCCCTGGTATTTGCAGTAAACGAAATGGCCCCGCCCGGCTACTCCAAAACCCGAAATGTCAAAATTTTACATTTTTGAGTTTGTCCAAACCTTCTCCAAACTTCTCCAACCTTCTAACACTTCTAAATGTCATTTTTTCGAAAAATCGTCAAATTATGCAAAAACGTACCACCCACGCGTGCCACATGCCGAGTTCTGGATGGCGTTTGTGATGTCGGTCGCCCCGATTTGGCTTTGACTTAACCTAACGTTGTGTGTGCTTGTCGCTATCCAGGTCTCAGCTTTAATTATAATTTGAAGTGGTGGCATATCCAAGTCTCAAGGTAGGCGTTCATGCCAGTCCCCCTTTTCTTTGTTGCATATTTGACCGTCTGGCCAGTTCTTTCTCGGCACGTCGGATGCACAGGTGCGAACAGATTTGCCCGAACACCCATCCAGGTTTCACACTTCTGTTGCATGCATACTATGCGTGTGTGCGTGCTTCTTCGTTATTTTCGTTTCGTGGGGTTCGCTGACTGTGCTATGTACGCGGTGTGGTACGCAGGACTATGTATTTCTGATGGAGTGTGACGATCTTGCTAGTGGCTTGGGACAATACCCGACCCTGCCACTCTAAGGTGTGATTTCCCCGCTTGCTATTTGTGGAGTTCCGGATTGCGGGTGGGATCTCTGTCGCCCTGACCTGACAGACAAGTATGTTCCTTTTCACTTTGGCCTAATTTTGTTTGTATGTCATCATGCAGTTTATTCTCAGCTCTGTCATAATATATCGACGGCGGCGACGAATCGTCATCGTCACCCACTGTTTGGAGAACAGGTTCCCACCCTTTAGGTCATGTGTCGATCTTGAGTGTGTTTTCGTTTCGGGGGGTTTTTAATTATGCACGTTCTTACAGTGCCCCTTTCTTTGTTGCATATATAGTGTTTGCTCTTGAGCATCTCTCTGCACTGTATGCTGTCTTTGCAATGTTGTAATTGTTATGACGAACGCAATTCTACTTTGCATCCTGGTTGCCTTGTGCCCATCGCAGGAGTAGCTAAAGGCTTCTTCTGATTCTGTGAGCACTTTGTGGTGTTGGTCACCTGACTGTACAGATTAGTTGATTCTTCTGCACTTTTAGCTCAACGTTGTGTGTATTTGTCGTTATGCAGATCTTCGTTTTAACATACTGGTGGTGGCAACGAGATGTCGCCCACTGTTTAGTGAATAGTGAACAGGTACCCGTCCGTGACGTCCTGTCTCGCTCACTTGTGTTTTCTCTTTTCGGGGTTTCCATTCATTAATTTCGGTTTCTCGATTCATATGCGTATCAATTATGCGATTCAAAGTCAATTATTTCTGTTGTGCGCAGGCGTGCCGTCGCCCGACACAATCGGTTGTGCAGGAGCATCCTTTGCCTGGCAACATCCTTTGCGCAGGAACATCCAGGCGCAGCAGCTGGGAATCCATGCGCGCAACAACGGGTGCCACTAGTCAATTTGCGGCATGCAGGTTTTTGTTGGCATCAATGTTGCTCAGCAGGAATTTGGCCGAAACTGCTCTAGCAAGAATTTCTGTGTTTCTAGATCTGGCCAGTTTCTTTGGCATAGGATATTATGTTATCACCTGCCACCTTGATAGAATATTCTGTTATCGCTGGAACCCGGTCTTTTTTGTCGCATGCATGGTCATTTATGTCGCTGTCGCAAGAAATCTTTCTGTCGCATGTCAAAAATTCCGAATCTTCTGAAAAAACCGGAAACGGGCAGTCGTTCCCTTAAAGGGACGATGCAAGATTTCACAAAAAAAGGTTGGGGGACGAAATGACATCGTCATCGGAACACTGTCAAAACTGCTCAAAAAATTTCCACGTCACAAATTTTGATGTTCAGCGTCGTCACTCGCCTTTGGAAGATACACCAACCCCCCATCGACTATTTTTCGACCGCCCGATCGAATCGTCGACCGAACGATCGGACAGTCAGATGACAGATGCTTGAAGAAGGGCATCTTCAAGTTGTCGCAAGGATCTTGAATACAACACAATCCTACATCAACTAATTTTCGACCGATCGATCGAATCGTCGACCGAACGATCGGACTGTCCGATCTCGCGTGCTAACGGATACGTTTCCGCAGACAAGATCTTGAAATTGTCGCAGCGATCTTGAATATACTCCAATCCTACATCAACTAATTTTCGACCGATCGATCGAATCGTCGACCGAACGATCGGACTGTCGGATCTCGCGTGCTAACGGATACGGTTCCGAAGACAAGAGCTTTAAGTTGTCACAGCGATCTTGAATACAACACAATCCTCCATCAACTAATTTTCGACCGATCGATCGGACCGTCGACCGACCGCCCGATCAGTTAAAACACAGAAATCCGCTCGATCGATCAGAAATCCGCATTGGAAATCGAATCTTGGGGTTGTCACAAGAAGTGTCGCATAGTCGCAAGACTGTCGCAAGGATCTAGAATGTAGAAGATCCACTCGGGATACGATACTCACTCGATCGTCGTAGGTCACATCTTGAACAACTACAGTATCCTTAAGCGGCCGACAACCCGTCATTCCGAGGCGCCGACAACGACCAACCGACCTGAGTGTGTATTGCTGTTTTCTTTTTTTTGTTTGACTGTATTAGTTTCTGAATAGCGCACTGTTTCCTGAAGTCCTGTCTGCTCCGTTTTTTTTTGTACTTTGTTTCTACGCTGGGATTGCGCGCTTCCGATCTCCAACGCTCATGCTCTGAGCGCGATGTGCTTTCGTTTTGCAGGATCTCGTGCGTTAAACGACGGCGACTGAAGTCCTGGCTGCTGGCTCCCTTTTAATATTTTGTTTTGACTTTGGTAGTGCGTCAATTCCTTCGGGAATTTTGCAAGCCGACTCCCATTTCTGCACTTTAGCGTGCAGTCGCTTACAGCAATTCGTGCGTTGTCGGCGACTGGCGCACTGTCTCCCTTTCCGAACTTCGTTCGTTTTTATGGAGGGAGTGCTTGGAGCCCGTTGGGCATCTTGCCCGTCGGGTCGGGTTCGATTCCCAACACCTCTGCTGACTGGCGTGCTGTTTTTTTGCAGGATAGCATGGGATTTCGGCGTCAGCAATGCTGTCTTTTTTTTTGTATTGCCTTTATGCAGTTACGATGTGTGAGCTATTTTCCTGATGACTATCCTGACCTGTACTAATTTACAGATCTGTGCCCTCAGGAACTCTGTTTCGCCGTCTGTCGCACTGGATGGAGCTGCACGCATGTCGGCCGAGTTCGAAGACTGTTATTGCCTACTTTAGGATAGTTGAATTGTTTATTTCTATCACATTTAGTTTTAGTTTGCTTGTTCGTTCTTGCTACATGCTTTTACATTGTAATAATAGTATATGTTGGATTGGAGCAAATTCCTGTTTGCATCCTGCAGTGTTCACGTGACGATTGTGCTCTGATATTGTAATAATAGAGCATATTAATACTGTGCAAAATTCCTGTTTGAAACAATAAACCTATTATTCGTCTGTGTGTTTTACCACTGGTTTGTTTTCGAAATTTTTTAATAAATTTCTGATAAAATTTTGCGACAAAATACCCCCTAGAAGTCTATTTTGTCGCAGCTGCGACAAAATAGACCAGCAGTGACATTTATGTCGTACCTGCGACAAAACGATCTGCGACAAAAATGACAATCATTGCGACAAAAATGATCCGCTACCGTTATCGCTTGCCACGTAAGTAAGATATTCTGTTATCAGTCGAGAATATTCTGTTATTAGTCTAGAATATTCTGTTATCAGTCTAGAATATTCTGTTATCAGCTGCCACATCAGCTGATAACACTATTATAGCATCCGACGTGTCAGCTGATGGTGCCTCTAAAAAAGTAAAAATCCGATAAGCGTAATTTAATGAATTGGATAGAACGATACCCGATGCATCGAGGTCTCCACTGAGGTTTATGTTTGAGGCTGTATCGCCGTTTGCGACCACTTGTGCGAGCGTACCTGCGGAACCTTGAAGTACTGCTCCACTTCTAACTTCGTTTGATGCTGAATCGTAATACAATTGTAGATTTTCTGAACCCACATCAGTACTGGCCCTGATAGGTCTGATATAGCAACTACTTGCGACACCGGCGTTCAATTCAACCCCGCTCGCGTTCAAAACGATTGTATTATCGGTGTTTACAGCACTTTGAGTAGAGTTTTGTGCAGCCAGACTACCGATATTTATAGAGCTTTCCCCGGCGATATATTCACCTGCATATTTTCCGATGTTCACTGCTGCATCTTTGCAATTACTGCTGGAATTGACACTACGACTAGTTCGTACAGTCTAGTGTCATTCCTGTATGTCATCTTCGGTGGTCAGCCTGTGTCACTCATCTCGGGTATATATCGTTTGTATATCCGATTTTAGTGATCCGTTGTTTCACCGTCGGCAGCGGGTCCCCACTGCCTGTTCAGCTGTTTCCAGCAATTAACCTGACCGCAATCGTCGCCTATCGCCACTACGAAATCCCCGCAGTTGGTATCGGGAATATCGGTATCGATCGATACGGTCGTGAGGAATATCGATATCGATCGATCACAAGGTGACATACATCATTATCGATCAATCACCGGTTTGCTACATATCGGAATCGATCGATACCGATCGTGGGATTAGCATATCAGAATGCATCGATATATATATATATATATATATATATCGATATATCGAAAATCGATCTTGCAACGTAATGTTCTAGGGTGATGATTGGAGACTATTTTGGATCCAAATTATCTTTCATCGAGCGATCGTTCAAGCTCCGATCCGAGGATTTTCATTCGGTTGGCGCTGTGGGCAAAAATTGGATGGGGGTGAGGGTGAGGCCTCAAAACCACCTCCTACTCAATCTGAGTCAGAGGAGATGAATGAATCGAGGAAATACTTTATCCACACAAACACATCATCTCTTGCCGTGTATCAAACTTTGCATTGAGAATAAGTTAGTCAAGGATGGCGAGAAGTGTATTGTGCCATACGATCTTGCTTGCACGCATCCTTCTTGCAAACTTATTTCAGCCTAAAAATATTCCGGGCGACGAATACGTATACGAATATTGAAATTCATCAGACATGCAGAAGGCATTCAGAAGATATCTTAGACTGCGTGCCTTTCGCATATCTTCTACACTACTTCTCGATTTTAGAAGACATCGAGAAGATATGTAGAAGACATCCAGAAGACGTCTTCTACGTGTCTTATAATGTCTTCCATCTTCTGAGTTCCAGAAGATGCCCAGAAGATCTTCGGGGAAGACATCCAGAAGTTACGCGTCTGCACTTCTGTGCACATTGCGTATGCCGGAAAGCGACAGATCTTGACATCCATGATGTCCAGATGCACTTTGGTGAGGGTACACACGTCTTAAGCATTAGTATATATTACATAGCTTCCGAAGGTACTGATTTGGGAATCACGCAGCAACAGTGAGTGCATGTTAACATTTTGTGTATATATCTCCATGTACATCTCTCTGTCAAGCAAACGGGGTCATAGTTACATATAAATATGGCCGCATCTCCTCCCTCCTCAAGCCACCTAGTATATTTACTACTGCACAATGGGGATTGAATACCCAAGTCGAGTGTTGCATGTACTTGTCATGTTTCTTCTGACGCGCCGCAAACATTATTTTAAAGCTCAAAAATATTTTTCAAGGTTCTCAATCTTGAATGTACCCCGTAGTATGTGTCGAAACTGAGGCTGCAATATTTGCACTCGTGCCGTTGACTGATGAGCGACCGCTGTAAAGATTGCATTCAAATACCTTGTGTAAAAACCTACCATAAAGTACTGCTAGTGGTTGAACGGGCTGCCGCCCTATTGGGAGCCTGCCATCTATTTATAAAAACCCATAGGATCAAGGGGCATGCCCTTGTTTGTCATTGCATAGCCTATTCGTATATGTCCCACAACTAAAATACCCGAACATGCGTATTGGCAGCTTGCTATTGTCTCTGTGCAGCGTGCTGATCATGTGAATCAACACTCTGGATCGGCACATGCCGCCATATCAAATCCGAGATATTTTCCTCGAGGAAATCATGCCGTGTTCTATATGGGAAGGCTCTTCATGGCGCATTGCAAACACCTCGCGTTGTGCATTGTTTCCTAGACATAACGCACAGCCCCTCCGGCGTTTCCACACTCCGCACTTTTAGCACTCCGGGCTGCATGGCACACGGGCCCGCTGATATCACACCTTGCGCTTTGCGCGCTGATCTCCAGGCGGAATCGCGCACAGGCCCTCCGTCATGCCTACTCCTCCAGGGGCCGCAAACATTCGTTGCGGAGCCGTGGAGCTGATGAAAGGAGCGCTCGGGCGGAAAGCATTTTGCTCCGTCAGTCCTTCCATCCGCCCTGCGCCATTGTCAAGGGCATCGAGCGACCTGAAACACGAAACACCCGCCGCTGAGCATGCCACACAGCCGCGCACTGAGGCCGCGTAGCATTGGAGGCCGCGCAGCATCGGAGGCCGCGCAGGAGAAGTCGCAGAACTGAACAGCCAAGCGGTGATGCGCTACCGGGATCAGCTGGGCTTCCCGCGCCGCAAATGCATCGCCGCGCATTTCAGCATCACACCGTGCTACGACACTCCAAATCTGCAAACCCTGACCGTCCTTTCAGGGATGGGAGATGCATTCGTAGGCCGCGCGCTTGAGACCTCCCTTTCATGGCAGCGGACAGGTCGCCCTCCGAGCGTATGCCTGATGCCACCTCATGCCCCTGCTCTGAGACACAGCTGATTTCCCAGCAAGTATCCAAGCCGCACATCGGGCAGACATGTGAGGCGCCCCCCGCGCGATGCACATGGAAGCACCGCCCCAAACACATCTGACGGTGAAATCAAAGCCCACAGCTGCAGGGCCGCCGCTGATGGAAAGGCATGGAGCTGGGATGCGTAGAGAATCCTACCCGACAGAAGGGGTGCGGCACGTCACCGTGTCGCAAGAGAACACCTTGCCTCCTGAAGCAAAGGCCTGCCTCCCGACAGGCATACCCAGCACAACACAGGCGCAATGGCATGAGCAGTCCACGAGAACACCCTACGCACCAGAGCAGTGGACTGGACCCTACCCGTCACACCCAGCCTACTCAAAGTGCAAGCGCTGCTGCAATATCATGCGCCGTGCACGAGAGAGCTCAGGGTGCTGCGCATCAGCGCACCATCCCAAGACCCAGAGGCCCCCACCACATGCGGCCCTGAGAGACCCCCACCACATGCCGGAGAGGCCCCCATCACATGCGGCCCGGAGGCCCCCACCACATGCGGCCCGGGAGGCCCCCACCACATGCGGCCCGGGCAGGCCCCACCACATGCGGCCCGGGCAGGCCCCCACCACATGCGGCCCGGAGAGCCTCCCACCACATGCGGCCCGGGGAGGCCCCCACCACATGCAGCCGGAGAGGCCCCCACCACATGCGGCCCGGGGAGACCCCCACCACATGCGGCCCGGGGAGGCCCCCATCACATGCGGCCCGAGGAGGCCCCCACCACATGCGGCCCGGGGAGGCCCGTGTCTGTATGCAGACGGTTCCAACGGCACATTACAGAATCCTCACCGTTGTGGAGGCGGAAGCTGAGGTGGACGGGAAATTGATGGGCGATGTGTGCATGGCATCTGCGCCGCTGGCCACGGTGCGGTGCTGGTCCCCCGAGTAGAAGCGGCGTGTGATCAGCGTGTGAAAGAACTTGTCCACCTGGCAGCACCCCAAGCTAACCTCGTCACGCGCCGTGTGTGGCTTACCCTTGGACCGATTTCTTTCGCACCAGATCAACACAGAAGGTCAGCTGCACTATATACCCACACCCGGGATTAAAGGATTCAGCACACACTTCGGGACACTTATCCGGATCCGGTTCACCTCTGCCCCCCGATCTGCTCGAGCCATCTCTCAAACACCAAGCCTACAGTCTGCACCACCCCTCTGCTTCCTGAGCCTCACTGGGCCACCTGAGCCCCTCTGCAACTGCCTTGCCCGCGCACTGCTGCTGTGTCTCTGAACCGTGTGTGTGACTTATCCTTGGACCGACTCCTTAGGCATCACATAACCAGAAAGGATCGGCTGCACTATGTACCCACGCTCGGGATCAAAGGATTCAGCACACACTTCGGTACACTTATCCGGATTCTCCGGAGCTCACTAGTGAAGAATGGGACCCCCTAAGCCTTACTGAGCCACCTGAGCGCCTCTGCATCTGCACCGCCGGCGCTCTTCTGCTGTGTCTCTGAAGCCAGTTCATCCCTGCCCCCAGAGCTGCACGAGTCGTCTCTCCACCACCAAGCCTACACGCAGGACCACCCCTCTGCTCCCAGAGCCTCACTGGACCACCTGAGCCCCGCTGCAACTGCCCTGCCGGCGCACTGCTGCTGTGTCTCTGAAGCCGGCTCACCTCTGCCCTTCAAGCCACTCGAGCCATCGCTTCACCACCAAGCCCACATCCCACAGCACCCCGCTGCCCCCTACAGCCTGGTCTCTGATCGGATGTGTGTATGTTTATCTTTGCGACTCCTTAGGCACCCCGTAGCCACAGGAGACTGCACTATGTACCCACGCCGGGGATCAAAGGATTCAGCACACACTTAGGGACACTCATCCGGATTCTCCGGAGCTCACTAGTGAAGAATGGGACCCCCTAAGCCTCGCTGAGCCACCCGAGCCCCTCTGCGTCTGCACCGCCAGCGCATTGCCGCCTTGTGCCTGAAGCCGGTTCATCCCTGCCCCCCGAGCTGCGCGAGCCATATCTCCACCACCAAGCCCACGCGCAAGACCACTCCTCTGCTCTCTGAGCCTCACTGGGCCACTTGAGCCCCTCTGCGGCTTTCCTGCCGGCGCACTGCTGCTGGAGCCGGCTCACCTCCGCCAATCGAGTCACCCCTCCACCACCAAGCCCACATCCCACATCACCCCGCTGCCCCCTACAGCCTGATCTCAAGAGAGCTTGCCCACCCACGCCACGGCCAGAATGCCCAAGCGCTGTCCCAAGGGGCTGAGAATGATAAACTGGGTCGCCCTCATCCAAACTTGCGCATCCGCCATCGACTCATGCTTGTAGCCCTCTACCCCCAGCACCAACTCCCCGTGACTGGAGCCCTTGCGCTGATTGCCTTGCGAGGTGGCCGCGAACTTGAGCTATGCGCTCCACACTTGCGCCGATGTGTGTGTATGCTTATCCTTGCGACTCCTTTGGCACCCCGTAGCCACAGGAGACTGCACTATGTACCCACGCCGGGGATCAAAGGATTCAGCACACACTTCGGGACCCTCATGCGGATTTTCCGGAGCTCACTAGTGAAGAATGGGACCCCCTAAGCCTCGCTGAGTCACCCGAGCCCCTCTGCATCTGCACACGATGTGTGTGGGTATGCTTATCCTTGCGACTCCTTTGGCACCCCGTAGCCACAGGAGACTGCACTATGTACCCACGCCGGGGATCAAAGGATTCAGCACACACTTAGGGACACTCATCCGGATTCTCCGGAGCTCACTAGTGAAGAATGGGACCCCCTAAGCCTCGCTGAGCCACCCGAGCCCCTGTGCATCTGCACCACCAGCGCACTGCCACCTTGTGCCTGAAGCCGGTTCATCCCTGCCCCCCAATCTGCGCAAGTCATATCTCCACCACCAAGCCCACGCGCAAGACCACCCCTCTGCTCCCTGAGCCTCACTGGGCCACCTGAGCCCCTCTGCGGCTGTCCTGCCGGCGCACTGCTGCTGTGTCTCGGGAGCCGCCTCACCCCCGCCAATCGAGCCACCCCTCCACCACCAAGCTCACACCCCACATCACCCCGCTGCCGCCTACAGCCTGGTCTCAAGAGAGCTTGCCCACCCACGCCATGGCCAGAATGCCCAAGCGCTGTCCCAAGGGGCTGAGAATGATAAACTGGGTTGCCCTCATCCAAACTTGCGCATCCGCCACCGACTTGCGCCTGTAGCTCTCTACCCCCAGCACCAACTCCACATGACTGAAGCCCTTGCTGTGATTACCTTGCGAGGAAGCTGCGAACTTGCGCAATGCGCTCCACACTTGCGCTGTAACTGTCACGCCGCACTGTTCCTACTTGGGGTCCCATCCCCACAGTTGCCTGTGCGTCCCAAGCCCTCCCGGTGGCCGATAGTTCACCACCCGGTCGTCGCCTTCCCGACAGCTGCTCACTGTTAGTTCCGGCACGGCCAGCAACCTCGCCTGATGGGCACGGAAGCTGATGAGATGCCGTATGCTGCCGTGCAACCTGTTGTAAGTGGTCATCGCTGCCAGGATGGGCCCCCGGGCTCTGAGGGGCCCGGCGTGTGTCATCTCCACCCGCAGACCTCCCCACATCTCCCCCGTCATCCTCATCAGTTCCCCCCATGCCATCAACCCCTCCAAGAAGGCCGGCCACCCGCCTGCTCGCCCCCATCAAGGTGGCCACCCCTCCCTCAGCCAAGGCCATTGCTTGCTCCGGCGAGGCCCCACTCTGCTCCTGAGTCCAGCCCCCACTCTCCGGGCCCGGCGACAAAAGGTCATCCCACTCATTCAAGATATTCTCGACACTTGACGCCGCCTGGCTGAGCCCGCCTATGCCTGCCCGTGCCCCTCCAGATCGCGCCTCGGCGGTGCCCCCTCCTTGACCCTCCACAGTGCCCAGATGCTCCACCTCCCGCCGCACGTCCTCCATGCTCTCCAAAAGCCTCGATGCCAACGCGCCTGCCTCGCCTGCCTCACCGGGAGCCTGCCCAGACCGCTAACGCTGCGTTCCCTCAGATTCCTGCATCCCACCGCCAGACCCATCCTGCGTGGCATAGTCTGTCTCCTCAACGCGTCCTCCCACGCTCTGTCCATCAGTGCCAACCTCTCCGCCCCTTCCCGTCGGTCCGCCTCCCCCCGATCCAGGTCCGGGTCACACGATGTGTGTGTGTATGCTTATCCTTGCGAATCCTTTGGCACCCCGTAGCCACAGAAGACTGCACTATGTACCCACGCCGGGGATCAAAGGATTCCATGTGTGTGTGTGTGGATGCACCACTGATGATAACTGGTAGCATCCCAAGCTGCCCTCGTCACGCGATGTGCATGCACCGCTGCTTACCTCGACGCACATCGTGCCTAGCGCGCCCGACACTCAGGCAGCCCCTCGGAGCCCTTCACGCTGCCTCTCACACACTCTAGCCACCAGGCCTGGTAATGCAGGCAGGTTGGGAATGGGCAAACCATCACGGGGAAGAAGTGCCTTCTCCGCAAACTCATATCCAGGATCTACTATGCGCCGGCCTTCAATAAGCAACATCTAGCCCGAGGAGGTCTAAAACGAAACAGTCAAATGTAAGCAAAGATCTCAACCAAGATTTCCAGCAGCTTTTCAGAGCAGTTCGGGTATGCCAGCAGTGTCTCTCTGTCACACCCACCGCTGCATCCAACCTCCGGCTGCAGCCCCTAGTCTCACTGTCACGCCCACCGCCGCAGCGCCGCCTCCGGCTGCAGCCCCTAGTCTCTCTGACACGCCCACCGCCGCAGCGCCGCATCCGGCAGCAGCCCCTAGTCTCTCTGTCACGCCCACCGCCGCAGCGCCGCCTCCGGCTGCAGCCCTTAGTCTCTCTGTCACGCCCACCGTTGCAGCGCGCTCCGGCTGCAGCTCCCAGTCTCTTGTCATGCCCACCGTCTTTTCTTTTCTTTTCTTTTCGTATCCAACCTCCGGCTGCAGCCCCTAACTCACTCCATCACGCCCATCTGCCGTAGAGCGCGCCGCCTCCTGCTGTGCCCTTGAAGCCTCTCTCTGATTACTCATCACAGAGAGCGCTCGCCTCCAGCTACATCCCCTAGTCTCACTGTCACGCTGCACCGCGCAGCGCTCCGGTTGCAGCTCCTTGCCTCTGTCACGCCACTCGCGCAGCGCGCGCCCGCTGCAAGCCCCTAGTCTCTCTGTCACGCCACCGCTGCAGCGCGCTCCGGCTGCAGCTCCTAGTCTTCTGGACACGCCCACGCGCAGCGCGCTCCGGCTGCAGCCCCTGCCCTCTGTCACGCCCACCGCGCAGCGGCCGCTCCCGGGCGGAATCCCTAGTCTCTCTGTCACGCCACCGCGCGCAGCTCCGCTGCAGCCCTTGGGCCCTCTGTCACGCCCATCGCCGCATGCAGCCTCTGGCTGCAGCCCCTAGTCTTTCTGTCACGCCCACTGCGCAGCGCCGCCTCCGGCTGCAGCCCCTAGTCTCTCTGTCACACCCACCGCCGCAGCGCCGCCTCCGGCTGAATCCCCTAGTCTCTCTGTCACGCCCACCGCCGCAGCGCCGCCTCCGGCTGCAGCCCCTAGTTCGTTTTCTGCTATATGCGCCACTCTCCTCCTGTGCTGATATCATGACGCGTCGATATGTATGCGGCGATGGAGATTTTGTGGGGCAGATTGGGTTCGGTGTGTCGGGCGTACAGGAGCAGGATCCACCACTCCACGCAGCGCGCTCGTGCGTACATCCCCACTCCAAGGCTGAGACTGCAAGTGCGCCTCGCCCCGTTGCCCCAGATTCCCTTTCACGGAATCGCCCGGTTTGCGTGATGTGGGCCCCCCAGCTTCTGGATCATGAGACAGTACTCATATGGGGAACCGGGAAAAAAAGCGATCTGTCGAGAAAGGCTGCAGTGAGGAGCACACAGGCCGAGCTCTTCAGAAAAGCTGAATTTCCCCTTTCCACGGCTCAAAACCTTTTGAGGCCTTTCTCATACGCACAGTTTCAGAATGTCCCGTTGGGTTCTACTGAGCGCTGCAAGAAAGTCGGCGGCGGAGTTTCGGACGTCGAAGCGCTCTGAGCCTGCCGCTGATCAAATAGTCGGCGCGTCTTCACCCGGTGCACGAGGAAGCTTCGTTGCGCGCCACTGCCTGAGGCCGAAGGGCGATAGCAGCTTCGTTGCGCGCCACTGCCTGAGGCCGAAGGGCGATAGAAGCTTCGTTGCGCGCCACTGCCTGAGGCCGAAGGGCGATAGAAGCTTCGTTGCGCGCCACTGCCTGAGGCCGAAGGGCGAAGGGCCTTTGAAAAGGGTAAATTGCAGAATGGAGGGCGAGGCACCTTCGGGAGGAGCATGTCATGGGCCGCGCGATCGCCAAAGATCAAGCAACACAGCCGTGTGAGAAGTGGCCACGACCGCCAGCCCTTCCCTTTCGTGCCTGAGGGATCTGACATATCCAATTTGTTCCCCACCACCTGGCGCCGAAGCCGCAAACCCTTCCCCTTCGCCCTTGAGAGATCTGGCATTTCCAATAAGTTCCCGACTACCTGGTGATCCTCCACCTTCCGCAGCGTCAGCAAGTCGCCGCAGAAGCAGCAACCCGTTCCGCTTTCGGAAGCTCCCGCTAGCGATGCCGACTTTTGAGCAACTGGTCTTGTCAAACCGCAAGGAGGGGGAGTGAAATGATACGAATATACACGTTTACCGATGAGCAGGGAGGAAGATCTCACAGGTAAGCATTGTGTTCCAACCTTCCTGAAAACCCTCTGACACTCTTCGACTGCGCTCAGAGGTCGAAGGGTCACAGTCGTATAAGAATACCCATCATCCGCATTTCACCTCAAGAAACTCACTGCCCCTTACAGTCGGAAACCAGAATATGCCCCCTCCTCCTCGGCTGCATCCCTATGCCCAGCCTTCGAACATGGGATGCTGATCGCGGCTGCAAATATATCGGCGAAGCGCACAGCACGACAGAGGATGTGGCAAGCTGAGGCGGGCTGGAACGACAGAGATGCGGTCCAAAGGGGGTTGCTACGGCACGAATGGGGGGGTGCTTGGAAACGGGGATACCTGGGTGATGGGATCCACCTCCCCTTACCGCGTGTAACAAGAGGCATGGGAGTTCAGGGTTACGGGGTTGGGGGGGTGCAACGGGAGGTCGTCGAGGGGGGGCAAGCTCACCAGCGCCGGCGCTGGTAACCAAGGTCTGAACCTCCTCTCAAAGACGGGGGAGGTAGTGCCCCACACCGCGCGCCCGCAGGTGCCTGGAAGGTGCCGTGCTGCACCACCTCGTGCGCCCATTTGTGCAAGTTGCGCGCTGAGGATTTCCCTCGCGGTGAGGTCATGCACCTGCAAAGGCGCCCCACAGCCACACGGCATATTGGAGGCCAGCGTGCCTGTGTTCTCTCTCGCGCCGCTGGCTGCGGCCCTATGAGCTCCTTAGGGAGCCATCAAACTCTGTTCGCCAGGAGTTGGGTGGGCGTGCACTTGTCAAGAACAAAAGCATCGAACCCTTAGGGAGCTATCAACGCTTCCGGTGCCCTGTGAGTTGGGTGGCGGTAATTTGTCAAGAACAAAGGCATCAACCTCTGGGAGCCATCACCGCTCCGGTTCGCCAGGAGTTGGGTGGCGTGCACTTGTCAAGAACAAAGGCATCGAACCCTTAGGGAGCCACTACCGCTCCGGTTCGCCAGGAGTTGGGTGGCGTGCAC
Source organism: Cymbomonas tetramitiformis (assembly GCA_001247695.2). Classification (NCBI taxonomy): domain Eukaryota; kingdom Viridiplantae; phylum Chlorophyta; class Pyramimonadophyceae; order Pyramimonadales; family Pyramimonadaceae; genus Cymbomonas; species Cymbomonas tetramitiformis. The sequence goes on along the minus strand of LGRX02001607.1, from coordinate 124,260 downwards.
TTGTCAAGAACAAAGGCATCGAACCCTTAGGGAGCCATCAACGCTCCGGTTCGCCAGGAGTTGGGTGGCGTGCACTTGTCAAGAACGAAGGCATCGGCCGCGGGTTTCGGTGACGTGTTGAGGGGTTGGCACGGAGCTTGCGACGAGGTACGAGGTACGAGGTGGCCCGCGTCAGGCCACGAGGCTATTGGCCAGTTTAACGTGCTGAGGTATAGTCAAGTTCTCAGTCTTGCAGCTGATAGGCCGGGAGCGGGCGGTCGTGCTGCAACAGCCGAGCACCCGCACACGTGCACAAACGGCGGCGCACGTGTGCCAGCGACCCGGTGAGGAAGGCCGAGATAGGTTTTTTATTGTCAGATGCCGCGGAAGGAGTAGGGCGGAGTTGGAGGTCAAGGTACCAGGATGACCCCGTTGATCTGGTTGTAGAAGATGTGTCGGAGGTCGGCGTACTGCGCAACGAGATGCCAGGCCTCGCTCGTCAGAGCTCTGAACTTGAATGCCGGTTTCGTTTACACGCTTCATGTTGCTCGGTCGGAAAGGCGCGCGAAAGAGTCGTGGTGTGCTGTACGTTCCAAAACGGTTGAGCAAGGTTGCGCACGAGCGGTGGCCCTCCAAACCCTACGCCAATGGGGACTGCGCGCCCTTGATCCCTGCCACAGCCTCTCCTCGTGCTCGCCGGGCTGCACAGGCAAGGACGCTCGAAACATTGAGCGTAGGGGAAGTAGAATCGCCGTGCTCCCTGCGATTGCCACACAGGCTGGTGCGCGAGGTGGGGTCAGGAGGAAGTGGACGGGACACCTGGGTGTGAGTACCGATGTCCCACAGCTCCACAAAGTGTGGGTGAGTCTTCACCACTTCGCCTGCCGGTGTCGCGCCGCCGCAGAGCCCACGTTCCCAACTCACCACAGTGACAGGTTAGGGGGCGCACATCGCGCGGTAAGAGCGATACCGCTCCGACTATGGGGATACGATGTGACGTCTTTCGGAATGAGAAAGGATATCGCTCGTGAACCGGGGCAGTTTGAATCCGCTGGCCGTCGGTAACAGCGTGAAATTCGTTATCCAGCAGGCGTGAAAGACGCGCGCGCTCATCCACTTCCGGTAGCTTGTTTGGAAGTTGCGAGGAAAGATCTGAGTGTGAGCACTTTCTTTTACATTGACGAAAAGTCACAATGCCGCAGCGCTTTGAAGGATTGAAGAGTCAAATCTATCAGACCTGACTCGTACACGCAAGTCGAAAGGACGCTTTCTCGCCGCGAGAGCGCGCCTCCTTACACGCTACAAATGAGAAAATCGTGGAAGGGAACGCTCGCCATGACTGCGATGCCCCAGGAACGAGGCCAGCATCTACGGAGATGAACATCGCCGAAGTCACTCAGAGCTGTGAGTGCGCGTGCGAGTCTGTCTCCCGACGAGCTCATAATTTTGGAGTGTGCCCGAGCGCTGCGATTAGTCACATAGGCAACAATAATCGACACAGCACGACTTGTGTAAAACAACACTTGAGTTGTGCAGGATCAGCACCACAGTGCCGCAAAAATACCTGCGCTGTTCAGCTCCGGAAAGTCGATCAGCTTCACCGCGACGCTGCAACCAACTGTCCGCTTGGGCTGTCGCAGCGGCTCACCATCCACAAGAAGGTGTACGAGCGACGTTTTCCCGGAGCCTGCACGAGTTGGGAGCGTTGATTCGGCAGCCGAAAGAGGAAGTTCAGGGTATCAAACTGTAGTATATGACAACTACACGGAGCGAACCACCGCCAGCGTAGCCGAATTGCGCCAACCAAGTTTCGGCGAAAACCAGTTTCGACGATAAGAGAGTTCGTTGTATGTGCAAGCGGAAGGTGGCGCGATCGCGTGCCATACCAAATATGTGCTGATCTAGGGGTAAAATTGAACGTGGAATAGGGCCGAGCAGACCTGAGTCTCCGATTACTAAAACCCTTACTTTTCGGATCCGATCCGGCTGGAGTGGGCTCGAAGCGCTCATTGCACGTTATGGGGGTGGCTAATATACATTATACGAGTTATGCAGACGCATTGTTCTATCTTTTTTAAAAGCGCGCCGCGTGAAGTCAAGTTGCTACTGAAATTTTGACAAACAGCTCCTATCCTGTAACACAGACGCCGGGAGAAGAAAAGCATATTCGTGCTACGTCAATGCGGACGTGGCCGGCAGATATTCCATGTCCCAACATGAGTGGAGCATTTAGCGACCAAATCTCGACTGTTAAGCTCCAAAAATGTATAGGCTGGACAATAAAATATTGTTCAAATCTGCCGTACCGCTACTGCGAGTCGTCCAGCTCAGGACATAAGAAAAGTGCTCTCCCGCACTGGCGATGGCGTGGCTCCCTTCTTCGGTTCAATAAATTAAAATTTAAAATTTTGATCCACGAATTCCCTTTCTTTAGGCTTCCACTAAAAATAGAACTCTGCAATTCTGAGGCACTATTTGTGGGATTGTGGCAGGTGGCACATGTTCTCATCGGCCTCGATTGGTTCATTCGGTCGGTCGGACGGCTTGAACCTCAAGCATTCGTTTATATCGGTTGATCTGAGTTGTCTATTCATTTATCTGTCGATCCGAGCCGGTTATACTTAGCAGGTAAGAGACATGCTTTGATAAGTGCGGAAATTTCAGTTGCGTTTAGGGGGAACGATTTCCTTACTCTTGACCCTATCTAGGTAAAACCCAGGGTGCTCCCTTTTTTTGGGGGGGGGCGGGGGGGTTGGTCGTTAAATCATAGTTAATTAACCATTCGAATGTTCGAGATGTTTGTTACGAAGAAAGTCGTTCAAGGGGTGTACAAACGGACCCCCGAAAATATGTCCGAGTCGATCGCAATGGCGGATCAAATCAGGATTCAGGAATTCAGGGTTTTTGATTGACGGCAAAAAATATTATGAACATATGAAGTGATGAGCTAATATTCGTTCTTAGCGGCGCAGTAAGTTTCTATGTATTACAGTATTAGTATGCTTCTTGGGGAGCATAGGATACCTTCGCATGCCTCAGACCACGTCATATGAACCGTACTTGAAGGAAATCTTCAGGATGGGTATGATTTGGCGCTTTTACACCTCCGAACGCTCAATCGGGCATCCGGTACACCCCAACTTAGCGTAGGGTATATCTTATTAGCGCAGCGGATGCGCGAAACGCTCGGCATCACAAAGACATCTTACTGTTTACTTGGCTCCCGGCGAATCTCCCGCAGATATCGAAAATCAGCTGACAATTACTTTTGCCGCAAAAGTAGTTGAGTGGCGCAAAGCCCAAACCCGAACCACATCTTAGAATGTCGAGATGGGTCATGGAGAGACTGACTTTCGCCCCCCCCATAAATTGGGGGTGATTGTCTCTTCCTGCGTCACCCCTCGCCGTGTAGTGTCCCATTTGCATCTTGCCTGCGTGTCTGTCTGTCCCACAGATAGACAATAAAACACTATCCGGCATTTTATTATCTACCTTAGTCCTCTACCGGAAGCCTGAACGTAGTCCGTTTCCGCCCCTGCAATGATATATATATATTCATATATATCTCTTTCTTCATCAGGTTATGGGCCTGTTCCACTTGGATTATTTTCGTGGCATTTGGTAGGCGGCTTTGGTCCTTGGGGCACCAGCGCCTCTCGCAAGATTTTTTGGCGTCAAGCACCAGCTTCGCAAATTCGGCACCAGCCTCTCCTTACCTTTGGCCACCGTTGACGATCGCGGCCGAGGAAATTTTGCTCGTTGAACCATCCGAGCGCGAGCACCAGCACCCTACAACCTTTTACGTACGCACAAGCTACCAGTTCGACATCATCTCCATCGCCTTTGCTTTTCTGGACAGCAGCGCCCCTTCTACAGAAAAACTGGCTGAATTTACGACGTTTTTGACGTGACCGGCGTCTTCCTGGTCGATTTCTATCCCAAATTGACATTTACATCGCCCGGTTTGGTCGATTTTACGAAAAATTACGTTTTCGACACGAACCCAAACGTGCTTTCGCCTTTCTGGACAGCAACACCGTTTCTGCAGGAGAATTGGCTTGCCGCACGACACCGGCGTCTTCCCCGTCAAAATTCACCCCAATTTGACTATTTCATCGCTTGAAATTATTAATTTTACGAAAAGTTGGGTCTTTGCTTTGGAACCCTATAAGGGTATCGCAGAATTTTGCAGCCTGCTGTCGGCCATGTCCACCGCGCACCAGCGTGCACGCGTGACCGCTATTCGTGCTGCCCTAGCGTATTTCCGAGGACATCGGCAAATTTTTACCGCTGGCTATGGTCGGGTGGTGCTTGGTGGTGCTTCCACGCCAAGCACTAATTATGACTCCAACACCTGCATCATTGGCGACACGCACTTGTGCGACTTCGCCTCTCCACCTTCGTCGCCTTCACCATGCACACCCCTTGGCCGCCACCTGGTGGCGCCTGGTGGTGCCATCGCACTTGCCTCCCCCCTCCCTATCATTCCTCTCGACCTTGCTCCCATTCGCACAATCACGCCCCCTCGCCGCATTTTTCACCTTCCACCTCCCTACCTCCTCGTCATTGACGCATGCGCTCTGGTGGTGCCACCCACCGTTGCCCCACACCGCGTGGGCGTTGGTTGACCTCGTCTTGGCGGCGCTCGTCTTATTCCGCAATCGAGAACGCCGCCGCCATCCACCCTCGATCGAGAACTGGAGCCTAGTGTCAGCGGTCGGCCTGCGGGAGTAGTTATCCCCGCAGCACATGCATGGGCGTAAGCCCCTAGAGCATGCCTATGTGGACCCGATAACAGGCATCGGCAGAATCGTTTATGGAAACCCCCCTTTCGATGGGAAAGAAAAGGGGAAATCTTCGGGGGTTATGACCACCTTGGAAATGGGCCATAAAGCGGCGAACACTGTCTCTGGATTTTCAGGAACATGGATTCTTCCGTTGTCCCCCAAAAACCAAAAAAGATGGTTTGACAAAGGCTTTAAACGTGTCTTCAGATTCCCGCATAACACTATCCCATTCATCCCACATGGTTATTGGACTGGTGATGACCCCTACGTTCTCCCAGGTGGTGGGTGCTATAAGGATGACTTTTCGGATGTTGTACTTATAGCCATAGACAGCGCACCCAGTAACATCCAACCAGCCTTTGACGGGAGGTCTACGCAGAAAAAGATTGCCAGATGGTTTCTCAACGTCCTTCCCAAGTCTAAGGTCACGAAGAAGAGACTTGAATACACAGGAGTTAGCACCGATATTTGGAAAGAAGTTTTGAACGAAAGGGACGAAGTACTTCCCTTTTCACTCCGTCCATGGCCTACTCAAGACCCTCCTTACTGTCAGAGTGATAATGCGTCCTATTATGGTGGCCACTACGACACGACAATCACCAATAATGCAAATTCCAAGACCTTCGTGAGCACCGTCAAATGGCCCAAAGCTCTTACCATACACTACTCATGGGATACCTCCCCCCTCTATCTTTTTGGTTCCGTTCTCAACACGATAGGTGTCCCCCGCGGTAAGATTAAACCACTTCTCAAAAAACTCTCAAGAGTTTGCAGGCAACACACCAAAAACAGGCGAGACGTGTTTAAATTAAGCACAACCCCTAAGCTGCGAACGGAATTTTTGGTCTTTGAAAACTGCACGTTTCTCGCGATAACTACGCGAATTCTTGCCTGAATGCACTTTTGAAAATAGTCTCGGAAAGGTCCGTTCAAGGCGGGTTGCATGATGGCGTTCAAATTGGATGACACGGAGTATCAACGACGTGAATTTGAACGGAATATTTAATGGACTCACGTGATGTTTTGACAGTTGAAACCCCAATTCTGACCCTAGACCTCAAGTAACAATCTCACCAAGTACTATACATGATGTTGGGGCTACTTGTTGCCGTTAGGGTGATGTAACACTATTTAATGACTGCCCTACGCGTGACGCGTTATTTTGTAGTTGAAATCGAGTACGTCTCGGTCAAAACTTCGAGTATTGAAATGATTTAGCTGCGCCCGAGTTAATGGTTACATGCGGCTGATTGAGAGCTTTTCAGAACTGTCTTCAAAAGTGGATTTGATCAATTTCCCGCTGAGAAAATCAAGTTTAAGTGTTTGTTGCGATATCGCAACACATAGCAGCTTAGGGGTTAAACACTGACCCACACACAGTTGACATCCCAAGCAATGAAACCATGTCAGAAACAGAAGCCGTTCAACAGTCAAACGATTTTCTTCAAACTCTTTTGCAATAATTTTCAAAGACTTGCAATATTGGATGGGTTGGGAGCTAGGAGTGTAAACTCCCGGCCCCCAACGAGACCCCAAGGGAGGCCTCCCCCTCCCCCCCACCCTCCCGTCCCCGCCCACCCTGACCACCTTTCTCAACGTCTCCAAAAACCCCCTGAATTCTTCGACTTCCTTCCCCACCATTCAGAATCAGCCACCCCTCCACTCACCCGGCCATGGCTGCTTCTCCATCTTCTAGAGCTTTTTAGCACTTTGCTTTTTCTCTAGATGTCACCCCGCTGCCAAGCGGGCTGAGCCCCTATTTGTGGGCGCGCTGTAGCAGAGGGAGTAGCCCCTGGTGTTTTCACTAGCCTGCTTTGCAGGGATACTGCACTCTCAGGACTTTGTGCTGAAATCTGTATAGGCAGCCCTGACTGGGAGTCCCGGTGCAGGCCCCTATGACAGATCCCTCGGACCAACACTGGACTGCTGACTGATCTGTAGGTTCGTACTGTGACACACGCTGTGTCACAGGTAGGCTAGACTCCGAGACCGTCCGAGACCGTTGCGGGTATATCTAGCTTAGGGTTTATTTATCTTACACAGTTTATCCACAAGAGTACGGGACTATCTGATATCTGGTGTACTAGGATATTCCGGTAGGTCGTGGCCCCATCCACGTTTTCATTCCACTTGCTATCTTGGCCATGATTGGCTAAGCAGCCGCTTGAAGAGGTGGTGCGCACTTGCGCGTTTGGGTGCGACTAGGATTTGGACATGAATCTACGGTAAACGTCTTTTGCGGCTGCGAGTCATGGGCACCGCGCGTTGCTATTGCTCGGTTGTGGCAATGTTCATTTGCGTTGTTCTACCTGCACTGATCCCGTTGGTTTACGTATTTTGGGCTGGTGCTCCGGACACCTTCGACCACATCGACACTTGCAAGTGCCCCACGCTCTTTTCGCCGCTCCGCACGTTCTGCCGTTACGTCTTCGCTCCATTTCCGCCACAACACCCAAACGTGCTGCCGCGCATCATCTTTTCTCTGGCTTTCAGAAGTATGGCTACATCTACACGAGCTCGCAAACGCCTATTGAGGGACTCCGACTTGGACGCCTCTATACGGCTTTTGGATGCGGTTCGGGACACTCCGACCGCTAGCACTCCACCTGTGGTGCCCCCTAATCCTTCCAGCAACTCCGGCACCGCTGTCGCGTTGCGGAAGCACCTAGTCGACCAACATGCCACGGTTGACGCGGTGTACAAGGGGAGCTTACATCGGGCTTGGGCCAAGGGTATCCGCGAGGATATCCTTGGTTCCAAGAAACATCATTATCGTGGTACTGACGACACCGACCGCCTCTCCGAGTTGGTGGTGCAGCTTCGGACCGAGTTTGAGTCCGCTGGATTGGACTTGGCCCCCTTTGACCTCGACGATCCCACCTCTCTGGTTATCGAGAAGGTTAATGGGCTGCTCTATGCCGTCTTGGCCCTCGTCGTGGAGCGGAACTCTGTGGCCGACACCTGGCTTCGGGGTACGGACTCTTCGGCTGACCGAGATGGGCGTCGTGCCCTCATCGACATCATCAAGGGGAGCGTGCCGACAGTCCTTCGCGAGAGCCACCAGCAGGAGCATGCGGCGCTTCGTTATCCCGCAGGCGTTGACCCGCAGCCGATCTTGGCTCGTGAGCAACGTCTGGTGCGGGATAACCGCGCTCCTGACTGGCAGCCCACCGACGAGACCCGTAAGCTGTCCCTCTACAACCGCCTCGACCCGGTGTTCTACGCGGCGGTGAAGGTGCGGTACCCGCTTGCGGGTGACCTTGGCGGGGTCACTCTCCGCTCGCTCCAGGCGCTCGTCGTGGCCATCTTTCAGGCCTGGGCGCAGTCGGATGATGGGGCGTCAGCGCGTGAGAAGCAGACACTGGGGGCGAGCGGTAAGCCCTCTGCGCTTATCACGTCGTCTGAGTACGCCGTTCTGCTCGAGGAGATCGCCGCCTTGAAGGCGCTCGTGCAAGGCAATCGCACGGGTGCGGTTCAGCGACAGCCGCAGCCGCAGCCGCGCGGTAAACAGCATCCACGAGGCCATCGGGTGGGTGTGCACCCGGCACCGTCTGTGGGGTTCGACAGGGACAGCATGAAGGCCAAGCCCCTTTGCCACCGTTGCCGCAAGGCGGGCAAGGGGGACGCCTATCACGCGTACCGCGACTGCCCTCTTGGTGGGCGCCAGCATTCGTCGGCCACGGCAGCGGCCTTCTGCATTCCTATTGAGGAGGAGGATGCGGAGGGCCTCCACACCCTGGCACTTGTGCAGGTCTTCCAGGAGGCTGCGGATGATGGTCCGGAGGCCTTTGCCCGTGCGGCGTCGACTTACGGTCCTCCCGCTGTGCTTTCCGCGGGCGGGGTTGGCGGCATCGACGTGTCGGCCTACGGCTTCAGCGTGCCGCCTCCGCCTTCTGGCGGGACCGACGACGAGGACATCTTGCGGCGGCTTGATGCCCTCACCTCTGAGGTTCAGGCCGCCCAAGAAAAGGTACATTACGCACACGCGTCCTTTGTTCCTGGGAGTGCGGTTGAGGGGCATGCATCGGCTCTGGTGTGTGGCCCTGCCGCTGCGGCGGGGATCACACCGGAGGAGCAGGTTCCGGCAGGTGGTGCGGCGGCATCGGCGTCCGCCGTGCCGGCCCCTGCTATGCCTGTCTCGCAGGGGAAGGATGTACAACCCGCGCCACTCCAATCGGCGCGGGTGACCACCACGGAGGCGACACGCGGTGAGTTCGCAGGCTTCGTGCAGACGGTGAATCACGCCGCCGTCGACCCGGCTGACTTGACAGGCTATAACACGGACGACTACGAGGATTACGCCGACGGTACTTTCGCGAAGAAGCTGCGAGCTCCGTCCGGAGCTATCGGGTGCGGTGTGCCACCTTTCGGCTTTGGCATGCCGGCGATCGGCGCTCTCGCGGTTCTCTCTCTCTTGGGCATTTCTTTTGCAGGAGTGTCTGTATCGGCTTCCGCAGCTCCTGCTGTGTGGGCATGTGCACCAGCTACGGAGATGCCTTCGCCTGGTGGTGATCTCGATTGGGAGACTCCGTCATTTTACTCTACGAATGATTTTCTTGATTCGGTTATGCCGGCTCAGGGTCTCTTGTTGACTGACAATGTGCCACCGCTTCAGCCGCCCGAGCCTCCTGACAGTCTGAGCTTTTTAGCATTTCAGGATTTAGCTCAAGCAGATTTGGGTTTCGGCATGGCATTCTACTACGGCATGGCCTTACATGAGAGCGGTCCTCTTGATGCGGAGCACTATTATGGAGCTGGCTACTTTACTTCCTACTATGCCGGATGGACTTCCGTGAGGCCACCGCTGACTACTTTGATGCTGTCGATTGACTTCTTGCTCACTCTGGAGGCACACCGACATGGTGGTGTGCAGAACTCCTGTGACCTCAAAGACTTCTTCAGTCTGGTTTATGTTTTGCTTTGACACCTTTATAATCTTCAAACTGACTTGCTAGCACGGTTCTTTTCACTTGTTTAGCGGTGCCTTAATTGCCCGTATGCTTTTGTTCACGTGCTACCTAGAGGTTTCCAATTTGTGTATCAGAATAGCACAGTTGGATTGGCAGTTAGACTTGTCACCTAGCTTCTGCCCTAACACTAGCATCTTACATTTTCTGACTCTCCTAGCCAGTCACCACCCACAGTGCTGGGGTGGTGTGCTGAAATCTGTATAGGCAGCCCTGACTGGGAGTCCCGGTCAGGCCCCTATGACAGATCCCTAGGACCAACACTGGACTGTTGACTGATCTGTAGGTTCGTACTGTGACACAGGTAGGCTAGACACCGAGACCGTCCGAGACCGTTCCGGGTATATCTAGCTTAGGGTTTATTTATCTTACACAGTTTATCCACAAGAGTACGGGACTATCTGATATCTGGTGTACTAGGATATTCCGGTACTTTGTCCCCTTTGCTAGCGTAAATGTTTTATTATTATCATTATTATTATTATTATTACCAACGCAGGCGGAGCCACACTAGTTGGGTTGGGAAAGACCCCATATGGGTCTCACATGATGTATGTTTTCTTAGGGTTTTGCCTTCGTGCCTGCCGTAGGATTTTAGGCCTGGCCTGGCAAGTTGGCATCGTGGCACCACACACCTTCGGGGTGAGGTGGTGTCATGGAGAGAGCGTGACTTCTCGCCCCCCCTGCAATCGGGGTGATCATTTTCCCAGCCCTCGTAGGTGTCATTGCATTCGCCCGCCCCGTCACTTGTCTGCTCGGGAGTAGACATGAAACATCTTTGTCCGGAAGCTTGAGCTCAATGAAGTCTAACGTAAACCGCTTCTCGCCCTTATATATATATATATATATATATATCTTTCTTCATCAATGGGGCCACTCGATCCCGGGATTGTTGGTACCCACTTGTTACCAACAGTCTTGCGAACAATATAAGATGCATTTGCAGACGTGAACTTGATGGGCAAATGCTTCATATATGCATATTCAACCATGCAGAAGACTGTCCTCGTCGGAACCTTACCAGGGCTCGTCATGAATACACTCGTAATCATGATTACTTTCATGATTAGACGTTTTTTGGTACTAATCAAGTCATGATTAGACCCGACAGGGTACTAATCAAGTCTTGATTAGACCCGACAGGGTATTAATCAAGTCTTGATTAGCCACGGCAGGGTACTAATCAAGTCTTGATTTTTTAATCATGACAAAAGTGGCAAATTGTGGCCTCTGACGTGCGCGACAGTCGAGAGACAGTCTGACGCGACGCGATGTGGCCGTCGGTCGGGTGACTAATATCTGCACACGTGGGGGGGCACCAAGGTGGCCCCTGTTGGCCTTAGGCCCAAGTGTGCACCCCTCCTACCCGCCCCAATGCATTATAGGATGCCTTTGGGGCCGCTCGGCACCCCTAGCTTCAACCCAAAAAATGTGCCCCGCCTACCCTCCCAGGAGGGCCTCGAGGGGCCTTGCGCCTCAGTTCTGCACACGTGGGGGGGCACCAAGGTGGCCCCTGCTGTTGGCCTTAGGCCCAAGTGTGCACCCCTCCTACCCGCCCCAATGCATTATAGGATGCCTTTGGGGTCGCTCGGCACCCCTAGCTTCGACCCAAAAAATGTGCCCCGCCCACCCTCCCAGGAGGAGGCTGGGCCTCGAGGGGCCTTGCGCCTCAGTTCTGCACACGTGGGGGGCCACCAAGGTGGCCCCTGTTGGCCTTAGGCCCAAGTGTGCACCCCTCCTACCCGCCCCAATGCATTCTAGGATGCCTTTGGGGCCGCTCGGCACCCCTAGCTGCAACCCAAAAAATGTGCCCGTTATTACATCTCACCGCATTATTACATCTCGCCGCATTATTACATCTCGCCGCATTATTACATCTCACAGACTGCATTATTACATCTCACCGCTTTATTACATCTCACCGCGTTATTACATCTCACCGCGTTATTACATCTCACCGCGTTATTACATCTCACCGCATTATTACATCGCTCCGCATTATTACATCTCAGTGCCGCATTATTACATCCACATGGCACCTATGACTACCGGTAAAATGACCATCTAAGAATGAGTAAAGTTGTTGCTAAAGTCATCTTTCGTCCCGCCGAAAACCGCGTTCACACCAGTGTTGTCAGTAGGTCACTTATGGGGCACAGTATAGTCGACAGTATAGTAGGTACTATTTATGGGCTCGACAGTATGTCGACCGTAGTTAGTGGGGTCAGTAACTTGCATGAAATTGACAGTAGGTGCGACAGTAGCAGTAGTTGCGACAGTAGCAGTAGTTGCGACAGTAGCTATAGGGGTTATGGCAGTAGTTCGACAGTATATCGAGGTGCGCAGGCGGTGCGCGGGCGGTGCGCGGGCGGTGTGGGGGCGGTGCGCGTGCGGTGCGCGGTGAAATGTAATAATGCAGTGAGATGCAATAATGCGGTGAGATGACCGCATTTTCGACATGAGGTAGTTGTCAAGGCACTGCCTGTCATGACAATGCGCGATGGAGGCAGAGTTGTCGCAGCGGTACAGGCGCCTCGGTGGCCCCCCCGGAGAGCCGGGGGGGTCGCCGGGGCGCAGGCGAGGCAGGGGAGCTGATCTGGGACACGTCATTAGCATTTATGCTCCTCAGGATATTTTTCATATAAATATTTTGAATATTTTTGATATAAATATTTTAAAATATTTCTGAATATTTTTATATTTTTATATTTTACTTTTTTCAAGTATAAATTTAAATAAGCGGCGACTTGACAAGAACCCTTGTCCGCAGACGTGTCATCCGAGGTGGACCAACAAGAGTACTCCATTTTTAGCAACGCAAGACCAGAAGAACAGTTACTCACCCTGAACGACTGTTGAAACGACAGTAGCTACTGTCTATGACAGTATCTACTGACGAAATTAGCTACTGTCATCTACAGTAGCTACTGTCATTCTCGTGCAAGTTACTGACCCCATAACTACTGGTTTTTTCGACCAGGTCTACTGTCACAGTAGCTCTGGACTACTGTCATACCTACTGTCGAACCTACTGTCATGACAGTAGCTACTGACAACACTGGTTCACACCCGCGACAGGTCAGCAGACGCTCACTCATCCTACGTGGCAAAATAGGCGGCGAGCTTAGAAACATTTGTTTTTCAAGCGGTCTCAAAACATTTTTGACCCTGCGCGTGCTCTGACCTGCCTTATATATGTCGTTTGACTTAGAACAAGGTACTGCTTTTCTCTCTCACACTCCTTGCTACTAACTTTTCAGGTGCCGCGGAATGATTTTAAAAAACATCCACCACATAAAGATGCGACTAGAGTTTTTCAGATTTTAGAAGGGGTTTTTAGAAAACTTTTAGTGTGGCCGAATTTCAAGTTCGGGTCTCAGTTGATAGGAACTGACCGCGTTCGCTGCTGACACGAGGACCACTGTGTAAGTCCCGAATTTCCGCTGATAGGCTTGAACTATTGCGGTGCACTCTGTTCTGCATCGCATGCGCTCAGACTTGGTCACAGCCTTTTTTGACCTCACAGGAAGGTTTTAAGCTTTTTACTTAAAGGGAGCAGCGCGTCCAGAGAGTAATTCTCTGGCGGGACTTGTGTGTCCTCGGGTCTAATCACCCCTGCTCCCCCCTCTAACTCTGTCGGACTTTGCTGTGTGCAGATTCGCTTGGAGAGCTGCAAAAAAACTCCCAAGAAGGTAAACCAAAGGTGTATTTTTTTCACGGGCTGTTTTGAGCTTAAGAGTAGCTGTTTTTTTCAGTTGACGAAGCCCGTAATAACTAGTTTTGTGGAGGCTAGAATTGTTGAGCGCGGCAGCGCCGAGAAAATACGAATGAGACTGCAGCAGGCCCAATGCAGCCTGCGAGCCTCATCTTTTTACCTTAGTTTGGTTTGCCTAAGGCACAGGCCTTCTGGCGGGTGCATATCTTGTCTCCATAGTGCTGCTAGTATGAGTGGCATTTTTGGGGCTGCAGTCTGAGTGTTGGGGCGAACTCCACTCAGCTTGGGTTGAATTCCCAACAGTCCCGTGAGGGGGGGGGGCGGATGCAAGTGCTGCAGGTGAAGAGAAACGTATTCCCCTGTTGCCGAAGGACTTGCGACCGGCTAGCACTCCATATTAGAAGGGAACGTACCCTCCGGTTTGCTGCACTTTTGATAGGGGGAAAAGGTGGAACCCTAACTGCCGGTTGCATGATTCAACACGCCGGCAGGGACGGATGAGCTCGGCAAGGTGTGCAGAACCAGTGCGATATTTTTCGGGACTGAAGTCTGAGTATTGGGTCTCACCCGGCTCAGCTTGGGTTAAAATCCCAACAGTTCCGGGGGGGGGGTGATGCAGGAACCGACGGTGACCGTACGTGACGACATCGCCGTCGGTTCCGCCGGCAACCGCATAGCATGGCCTGGGAAAGCACTTAATAAATAGTTGAATAGTCACGTGTATAAACCGTTTATTTGATATGGCGCTCCCTCTGTGAGTGACGCAGGCGCTTTCAAGTGCACGGTATAGGTCTGCGCATCCGTTGTAACGGCCTGTGTTCGCTGTAAGGCTGAAGATGGCCGGGATCGTCGATCGCCAGTTGTAGTAGGCTGACTCCTATTTAGGACTTGAAAAGCATATATACTAGTTGTAATATATGCACTCTGGTTGTAGAACTAGGCTTGAATAGGTTGCTGTGTTGGTATTATTATTAATAACAGTGATATTTACGCGATTTCGCGAATAACATAACTTGTGTCCAATTTGAGGTTTCAAGACTTCTAGAACTTTTTGTCGTACATAAATATTTTGTATGGACATGTATTATAAAGTAAGTACACATATGATAACAATTTTCACGTTCCCGACTCATTAAGGGTGCTAGCACGCTCAAACCCTATCTTATAAGTCCTACACCCCCCCGAGTTTTACATATGTTGCACACCAAATGCATTCGAATCAGCCGAAATGGACCGCACCATCGTTTTCGGCAACATCGAAATAGGTAATATTGCTATCAACATTGGTAGCATGCATTGGAGAACTCTCCGGGCAATACCCAAACCCCTTAGATGGTCAATTCGACCCCCCCCCAGGTGCCATGTGTCTCGCCGCATTATTACATGCCTCCGCGCTTTCACACGCCTCCGCGATATCACATCGATGCCTCCGCGCTATGCACATGCTATACACATGCCTCCAAGCAATGAGCTAAAATTTGCCCCACTCATGAGCAAAGAATGACTAAATGAACGAACGACCGAAAATATCCGAAAATCATGATTAAACTAATCAAGTCATGATTAGACCCGACAGGGTACTAATCAAGTCTTGATTAGACCCGACCGGGTACTAATCAAGTCTTGATTAGCCACGGCAGGGTACTAATCAAGTCATGATTAATCACAGGACCCCACTAATCAAGTGTAATCATAGTATTCATGACGAGCCCTGAACCTTACGGGTCGCTGAAAGAACTGTTATTAGAGAAACGCGAGTGAAAACGGGAATGTTCAAAATAATCCACGGTACATAATGACGATCTATCGATTTCAGCGGTTATGCATCGTCATCTCGATTTCAAGTCCTATTGCGAAGAAAAGCACGATCCTCGGACATGATTTCGGGGGTCCGTTTGTACGACTTTTGGGCGGGATTTGGAAATAAATGTAACGAGAGTTTCCGAGGATTGATAGCGGGGGGCAACGGGTTTTGTGACGTTCTCGGGGACGGGGTTCCCGTAACTCCGTGTACCCGCCCCCAGAGGCAGAATGCAAGGCGGGGGGCGAAAAAGTTGGAAATGACGTTTTCCAAAATGGCGCATCACATGGAAGGCGAAAGTGCGTGGAGCACATCCGCCACCTTGCGTGTATGCGTGACTGCACCGTGCTTATGCTGGTAATATCGTGTTGGGGCACTCCCGCCCTCCCGCCTTCGTCCGCCCTGCGCCCTCCCGAGGCAGAAGCAAGTCCTGGGGGGGTGCTTACCCCCATATGCAAAGTAATGTAAGTCTTAGCTCCTAGGGGAGGCATTTCTTGAATAACCGCGCCCCCATCCCGCGCATCCTAGGAAGCTCCGACCCTTTGTATGGTTCCGGTTACGATCAGTGCAAAGTGTGCAGATCGTGCGGTTGACGCCCGTCCCCCAAATAAGGCCGCAACTCTCAGAATCGCATCATGACCCATATTTTTATGTGCTTGTGTCCACTGTCCAGCATATATGTAATAAGACTCCCAAAAATTATGCAATAGGACTCCCAGAGGGTGCCAGATTCTGATTGCTGTTGAAAACTAAAAAAATAAATTTCTTGACAATGAGATGACCACTTTTCTTGTAGGTAAAAAATAACGTCCCGTACTCGTATATCTAAAAGACAAGCTCCTAAACCGGTTGGGGGTCATGATGCGTTGTTTAACTCCCGAACCGATATACTATTCGGCACTGTCCCCCTCCATTTAACATATGGTGGTGGCGGGCGCTCTAGTGGCGGTGGACGTGGGAGCAGCAGTGCTCACTCATTCCACGGCGACACATTTGTCCCGCCAAGCATTGGGCGGGGAGTGGAAGCACAAGGACGGCCGCTACCTCGCCAAGGAACGAGGGAGTCGTTGGAGGCTTGGTGGCTTCCCCTGCAGTATATGCTTCCGCCGCTGTGCGGTCCGGTTACCGACGGGCACCCCGTGACACTGCCGAGGGGATGCTGTGCACGTAGGTATGCACGCTACCCTTATCAGTTGGATCCTTCTTTGACGCGGCAAATGCGGGACCGGCGCGCCCTAAGCTAAATACGTGGCCGCATTATGCTCACGCGACTCATGCTCTGCAGGGGGCGACTGACCCGTCACGACAGGACCACGCAGATGGGGATGCCATGCCGCCATGATGGCATTCCGTCCCGCCGCTGACACTCCGGGCACTGGCGGGCTGCCGGCTGACGTCGGGGGCATCGACATCCGCATCGACGTAGCCGCAACGCTAGTGCATGCCTCTGGACACGTGGTCGGGCTACCGATTATGCATGGCGGGCGCGTTCTGCGATGCGCCGGTCCACCCCAAGCTGAAATGCTGGGACATTCCTTCTCCGGTCCACACATTTGCTCTCGACGGGGAACCGATCTGCAAGCATTCAACGGTTATTCGGTTTCCACTTAGCCTGTACTTGGAAAAGCAAACTGACGCAGGCGGAGCCACACTAGTCAGGTTGAATATGACCTCTTAGGTTTTGCGCGGTTGTTGCTGCCCGGACCTTTTGATCATGCGACACATGCCGAGTCACCTTACACCTGCAGGGTGAGATGCGCTGGTGTGATGGGGGTGCACCCACTTCCCCTGCAAGGGTGATTGCGGATCCTGACTGTCGCCCCTTGCTCCGTTGACCTGACTTGCTAATGGTCACCTGCCGCTCTCTTCCTGAGATGATAAAACACCAAAGGTGTTCCATTCTTATATTATCTTAGTCTTAAACCGAATTCCCGACTTACTGCCCCTAAGTTTCCCGTACCGGGATACATACATATATATGTATGCTATCGTCTATATATATTTATGTCATTTTCTCGTCGTAAATAAGGGACATACGCGATGTTTTATGCGTAACCCATGCCCGCACGTATGGAGTTCGGGACATGCGTCGGGAGTAGTTACAAAGTGCTGCTGTAATCCATCTTGGCTCCATAATGTCGGGCGAGCAAAAAGTCGTAGAAACGGATGCGCGGAACTCGAGTTATCGCCGAAAACGCGAACGCCGGTACGCCGGAACAACAATATTAGTACCAACAGTATATAATAATCCGTCAAGTGGGTGGTAACACACCGTATTTCATTTACCTTAAATTTGTGTGAACGCTAAGAATGCAGCAGAAATGAACTTTTGACCGCGTAACCCCCCAAATTTGAAGTTCACTCGCACATTTTCCCAATGTGCGGTTCCTGCATCTCACACTCCTACTCGCTATCTCAAATCATTCATACCGTATCCCACTAAGGTATATCGGATCCCCTTTTCAAGTTATCTGGGTTCTGTCGCCCCCCTAACACATGATTATGAGCAACCGGGAGTGCGCAGTACCATATACCGATGTACAAGAATTCGGGGGAAATCGCATATACCAAATAGTCTTCGCACAGGCCAGTACACACCCCACACGATGACCATTTCGCATCACACCACCCCGCAACAACCTGGCTGAGATGCGAATCCACGACACACATTTCCGTCTAAACCAATGGGTTATGAACACACGGTGCCGCAATGCACAAATCACTAAGCGAAATAAGCTTGGATTGTGACGAGATCTTTGAATCTCTACAAGTGCACTTACATCTGTCTTGGCAGACGCTACGCATGCTTGAAAGCCCCACTAGCATAGTCACAGGTGTGGCCTAGGAACACCCTACAAGGCCTATTTCCATTTTTTCTTAATTTGTTTCAGTAGGTGTTTGTGACAACTCTTGGGTAACTCTATTTTCTTCTTAACGATGAAATTCCTCTAACGACCCGAGAGTTTCTTAACTGTTCAGAGCCTACCCACCACAGGTCTACGCAGTCGCCTTCAGGTTTTCCTCGACGTCCGTGGGGAGGGTCAGCGAACTTATGATCTCTCTAGCTATCCCCCGTTTGGTTCGCAGTCCCCGCTTGCTATGTGCATGCTCCTTCCATTTGTGATACCATAGTTTGACATGACGCTGGATCATGTCGACAGCTGCCATGAGCG
Source organism: Cymbomonas tetramitiformis (assembly GCA_001247695.2). Taxonomy (NCBI): domain Eukaryota; kingdom Viridiplantae; phylum Chlorophyta; class Pyramimonadophyceae; order Pyramimonadales; family Pyramimonadaceae; genus Cymbomonas; species Cymbomonas tetramitiformis. Next base: position 105,838 of record LGRX02001607.1, on the reverse strand, counting down.
CGTCCTCTTCAGGAAAATGGAAGGAAAACTCCACCTTCCCTTCTTTCGTAGTGCGGATCAATTGAATTAGTCTACCCTCCGATATTTGCCTGCACAGGCCGCCAACCATTGTGCACATTCCATCCTTTTTACATTTCCGAGCATTCTTACTTGTCAAGCAAATGACCACAGAGCTCATTCTGGAACTATGGCTAAACCTATGGCTGGACCTATGGCTGAAACTATTGAGTTGGAGGCTGCTGGTTTTGGTTTACTATCAGATGGAAATTACTCAAATGGCTGCAAGAATAGTGGCTTCACATGAAAATCACAGGCATCACAGGAAAAAGCGGCTTCATATCTAGACATCGGAAACAGTGCCTTCGCAGATAAACAAGGCTGCTCCCCAGTAGTGATTGGTAAACACATGTATACCAATCCGGGTGACCTGGGACCATAGCCCTCTGGAAGCGCATAGCTAACCTCTACAGCCCAGATATGAGAGCTACCGAGTTGATGAGCAAGCGTCCCCCATGTGTCAATCACTATCCGAAGCCTCCTGTTGCCTCGATTACTTTTGCAAACCCCACCATTGGGCCATCGAATATCATTTCCTCAATATCATGCTCGTCAATGCGCATCATGCCTCCACCCACCGCACCCCCAAACTCATTTCATTCCATGACGACATGACGCGGATCTTGCTACGGACAGAACGCCCCTCGCAGGTTCAAGGTTCTTTTGAGGGCGCGCGGTAACTTACACTCCATCCAAAAAGACATTTTGCAAAATATCCTTCGACAAGTCCATATCTGCCACCAATCCAGCTCCAAAGTCTCCCCCAGTTTTCGTTGCCCGCGACTTCTGCACCGGAGTACTTGCAGCAGCCGGCTTCTGTGCAGCCTTCAAGCTCAGCAGCGCCTCGATCGGCCTCTTCACCGTCTGCATAGACAGCATCTCCCCATCGCCAACATCGGGGTCCATGCTTGCGAGTCATCTGGGTGACGCGTCTCCCAGGCACTCGCGAGATGCCGGGACTGATTGAGCGAGCTAGTGCAGCGGAGCAGAGCGGCGCCGCCGCACAGATGGCTCACCCGCAGTGCTGGAGAAGGGGACCGGTACATGACGAAGGGAGCGGCGAAAGTAAGCCTGGAGAAATGGCGGGGCGACCCACCGCATTGGCCAATAACTTCATCAGGATCTCCATCTGATCGGGTACGGACAAGTGAAGCCGGTAATACAAGCCGTCGTGGTGGTCCCGGGTATAGGTGTATACATTGTACCACCCGAGCCTCTTCTGCACCTCCAGCTGCTCCTCTCGGTTCAAGGTACGCAATGGGATGTGCATCCGCCCTGGGTCCTGTTGCAACCCCGCCCCCTCGCGAATGGTCTCAGAACGCCCCACAGAATACATTTCGGAGGGCGGGCCTTATTCCTAGCCGGCCACGCACTCCGGCGCAGAGAAGGTGCTTCCGCGGGAGGTCGCGTGGCTAGGATACTGGCTGCCCAAGAAATCCGTTAAGGACAAACAACAGACCGATAGCTCCCATTGGTGGAGAAGCCACCCCTGGATAGCATTCCCGACATTCCTAAACTTCTCAATCCTCCCCATTATCCTTTACAGCGCAGGAGGAGATATGTCGAACCTGTCCGGGCCCCTTGTCGCAGCCGGAATTCCACCCACCGCAGTCCTGATGCATTGGAGTGAACAGGAGGGAGCAACGGGCGCACTGGGCAGCCGGAGCAACGGGCGCACCGCGAGGCGGCCGAAACTATAGACCATGGCCATCACACGCATGTCTCCGGAGGGCAGCAGGCTGACAAGCTCTGCAAGCTGTTCACGCACGCACCTCACACTCCACCCCATCCACCCAACCCGCATCGACCTCTTCTGCACATGCAGTTATGCTCAACGTGCACCCCGTGCGAGCCCTATACATGCAATACAAGGCGCCACACGAGCCGTGCCCTGATTGATCAGGAGATTGCATTGCCAAGCCTGCGTTGATATGGCGAATTATGAACACCATGAAGTCTGCGCTGACGTGGCGCATCTAGGGAGCATCAGGCTTGCATTGACGTGGCGCATCCGCACATTTCCCAGGCGGCGCAGATCTATGCCCATGCTGATCGCATCTGTCGATCGCGCATCGGTGCCCCCTTGGAGAATGCGCTGCCCCAGGCCATCCCGGTTGCCCCCTGCAGGCTGCAAGGTCGCTGGGAGGGAGGCCTGCAAGGTGGAGGTCGCAGGATGCCACCGAGCAGTTCAAGGGCCGAACCTGCTGGGCAGTCATGATGACGTAGGGGATGCTTAGACGCAGTGCGCTAATTTGCCGTGGAATATCGCTGGTCTCGAGATTTGCGGTGGACGGTCCGCTGTCTGTGTCTGCCAACACCTTTTTATCTTTGGGTGCAGCGAAGACCTGAGCCGCCCAAAGCCCATCCGCTTGCCCGCGGCGTAAGTGCCAGCACCCTGGTCACTTCCGATCAGGGGTGGTTCACAGCGTCAAGCGCATCACATCCCTGCCGCGGATGCGGGTATGGAGTAAGGTGTGGAGAGGGGAGGTGGGCACGCAGTAGGACTGCGCCAAGGCCGGGCAACCAGGGAGGAACACGAGACTGCGGGATGCACGCTCGCTCGCTTCGTGGCCGCGCAGTCCCTTAGTCCTCGAGCGACCGCTCAACGGGCACCTCGGAAACTGAGGGCAGTGATCGGAGTATTCCGGCGTGCAGGCTGGGGTCGCACGTTGGCTTTGAATTCCTCAAACTTGGCTGCGGTCATAACCGGCTTTTTTGCGGTGGGTTTCGCCTTCACGAGGCTCACGCAGTGCAGTGTCAGGGCTCCCCTGTCGGGGAGGACAAACTGCGAAGGGTTGTGGATCTCCACTCTCTTGCCGTCCAGCTTCACGTTCACCCAGTTCGTGACATGCGGCAAAACGCCCCACTTCCTCTGCTCGTCCAGGCAGCATCGCCCCCCGCCCGCACTCCCCAGCAACCTCACCCCCTCTGCATCCTTCGCCCCTTGTGCTGACCTGGCGGCGCCCTGGGGTGCAGTCGCCTGGGTTGTGGGGGCGCCGATGCGCGCTGAGCGAGGGATCTGTCACAAGGGCACAGGGGCAGGCGAAAGGCACCCCCACGTTCTCCAGTCCCACCCGTCAGCGGCCGTGCATCGATGTCTTCAGCGCCCGAGACGGCCGTGACAGTGGTGGGCGCCGCAAGAGTGTTGCAGCAGGTGCTAGATCAGGCGGGGGGACGCATGCCTGGTTGACACAGATCGCCAGAAGCCGAGTGCAGATGGTCCGATCCAGCGGTTGTGCCAGGTCGAAGTGGAAGTACCCTGACAAGAGCAGCCATCGCCCTCCATCCTCCCGACCCACATCTCAAACCATATGCCAGCCATGCCCAGCCCCAGCGCCCTCACGTTCCAGCTAGTGTTCTAGCAGACCTCCCCCCACCCCGAGGCCCTTAAGTCTCAGATGGGCATTCTAAGGATGCTCTATTTTCGCCCTCCTCTCGGCTTCCTGTCTCGGCTTGAGCAGTCGTCCTCCTACATGAAAGTGGTGCGCCTGTCTGTAGGGCAGACGGAGAGAAAGGCAGAGGGGCTGGGGATGCGTGGTTGCAGGACGCGCGTGATCCTCTACTGGCAGCAGCAGCGAGCGCCACCTGCCAGACGTTGCGGCGTCGGTTCAGCAGTGCGCTTGTGGGCGGGGCAGCCGCCTCTCCGCCATTCCCGCGCACCTCGTACACCAGCCAGGGGCCAAGTCAACGCTTCGTGCCGCAACGATCTGATCAGCACGGGGGGTTTGGGGGCCGCCGGTGGCCGCACGTACCCCCGATGTTCTCCGGGTGGAAGAAGGCGTGCCGGCCGAGGTGGCGCAGGCAAGCGTGCTGCTCCTCAGGATTGAGTTTCTGCGCCCAGCAAATGGAGGGGCAAGTTGAGTCCGCTCGGCGCTGCATGAAAAAACGGTCTTTCATCGGAGCTTGAGCCTCGGCCCGCTCGCCATCTGAAAAAGCGAAGTAAGATATTCCGAGGCAGATATTCACATGCGCATGTGGCACCATGGAGGCGAGGAGAGGCCACCATCTAAGCAGTTTTGCAACAGACGCAAGTGACACCGTGGAGGCGAGGAGAGGCCACCATCTAAGCGGTTTTGCAAGAAACGGTCACCGGGCGATAAGGGACGAGGCCAAGTTATCAGCGAGAGCAATATGGCCAGCTGATGAATGCCACGTGTCCGGTGCTGACTCCTCGGCGACCAGGTGAATGCCACCAGTGGGCATCACCTGCAAAAAGGACGAGAGGCGATGCGGCGAGAGGGCGGGTGGGAGGTTACTTTGAGCAGTTTGGAGAAGAGGGAGGGGTCGCGGAGGCGCCCAAAGATCTTCATCACCGTTTGCAGCCGATTTTCACGCCCGGAGATCTTCGAGAGGAGCTGGATGGCGGACTCAATCTCCAGTAGCGTGGTGTCGCATACACACGCAACGAGGCTCTGCACCCCACCAGCCGCCGCGCATCTGTATATCACAAGGCTCTGCACCCCACGAACATGGCCGATGGTGCTAGTACACAAGGCAGCCCAATGGCAGTGCTCGGGCAATCGGCACTTTGTGGACGTTATTCGATCTTCGCAAAGGACACCTATGCCACCTATGACACTCGAATGCTGGCTGTGGACGGAGCGGAGACGGTGGTCATTGTGTGGACGGAGCTTCGGATCCCCCAGAATGCTGTTAGGTGACGCCACGGACCAGCTTCCAGTCGTCGCTGGCCCCGTTGTCGCAGTCCAGCTCGCGCATGATGACGTCGCTGAAGTCCTTATTGAGGATCGGCAGCGAGCGCTGCACTATGTCCACAGCGAGGGTGAGCTCCAGGGTGCCGCGCTCGGGCAGCCGCTCCGGCCAGTTGTGCGCGGCGGTGAGCTGGAAAGGCAAGCCGTTCAGCCTCACATCCGTCCACGAGCTTGGCCCGTGCTCCGTCTGAACCCCGCCGCGCACCACGGCCGTCAGATAGAAACACGCATACGTGCCACGGCCGTCAGATCGAAACACGCATACGCTTTCAGCAAATCTAAGCGGATGGTCTCACAGTCCGAGGAGAAGTGCGAGAAAATGGCACCGCGGGTCCCCCAGCAAGCTCTCGTCAGGCAACGCGCATCGGAGAACCTCGGGCGGGGCGCCTCGATGGATGGATGCCCTTCGCAATTTCTGAAGGCATCAAACGCTACTTTCAGTTCTTGACGATTTCTGAAATCCTCGCCACTCACTCGCCCTCCTAGGGTTTCTGCTGCAGCATTTCACCCACGTGGGGGAAACTTTCCAAAGTGCTTTCCCGCTCTTTGCCGTGATTGCAAGTATCCACATGGAGCGCAGCGCTCGCAGCCAGTTTGATCCGAGGCTCAGCGCTCGCAGCCACTTTGATCTGAGGGACCTCAATGTGCCTCGCCTCGCCTCCAAATGCGATCGCCTCGCAATTGATGAACTGTCACTAGAGCTCGGAGAAGTTTTGGTGGAAGCACCATTCCATGCTCTGCAACATGCTCTGTGGAGGGACCGTGACGGCGGCACGCGCATCCAGAGCCAATCCCCACGCGCAGAGGGATGGGGTCAAGAACACAGAAACCGGATTCGCGTTCGAGACCTGCAAGAAACCAGTTTGTTCAAATTGGAGTGCAACAGAATTTTTGTGGTTTCAGACTTTCAGAATCCGTGACTCCTGCTGTAGTAGAGCCGAATGACACATGTAGCCCCGTGACACAAACAGGATGTACAAGTCTACAGAGGAAAGCTCTGTTCCTTTTGCTCTTGCAAACAGGAACTTCACGGGTACCTACGGTACTCTGTGAGGCACACTGCAAATCCGATTTTGTAATTTTCTTCACCTGTTTCACCGGTAAAACAGTAGAGTAGGTAGTGACTAGACCACTTGGTTGTACGACGGCGATCGAACGACGACAGGAGATCTGACAGAGAAGTCGCGGGGACGGCGTTACGACTTCAAACGACGGCTTCACATCGGCTACGGCAGTACGATTGACTGTTACTCCTCTGAGGGAGAGAGAATGGCTGGATCTTCGAAGGGCAAGTCTACAGAGGAATTCCCTCCCCTCCCGGGGAAGCCAGACATCGGGCAGGCTTCCCCTTCCCCGGCAGCACAGTCCACTCAGGACGTGCTGATGCAACAAATTCTGACAATGCAAAAGCAGCAAGGGGAGCTGCTTGAGATGCAGAGGCAGCAGGCAGAGGAACATCGACTGCTGCGTAGTGAGCTTCAACGTCAAGCACAGATCAACGTTGAGTTGGAGGCGAAGGTGGCAGCGAAGCCTGGAACTTCTGACCCGGACTCCGCAACCAAGACCGCCGAACAACTTCTGGAGAGAAGGAGGAAGCTGGACTACGTGCCAGCAGCCTCGGTCAACCCGTTCCCACCGCGGCCGGCTACACTGACATCGAGGATGCCGCAGTTGTACGACCTGCACGGCAGCAAGACGTACGACGCGCTCTCCAAGAAGTCCAACTCTTCGATGAAGTACGAGTGCATGGTTCTGGCTCCAGCGCTGTCTTATTTGCACGACGTGGTGGACGCGTGCAACAAGACGTTGGACGTGAACGAGGACTCCGGATTGACGCAGAGAGAATGGCAGAGACACTTCCACGAGGTTACCAACTCGGTGCACGGCGTGTACGCGTTGCTGTGCAACCGTTGGACGATGCTGGAACTGCGCGGGCAGCTGGAGCAGGAGCCTGGTTCTTCGCAGCGTGGAGGATCGGACGCTCTACGCGCAAAGCTGCAGTTCGTGGAGGACAGGGTCTACCAGGCAGCAGACGGCGTGGTGGCGGATGAGGTGTTGCAGCAGTGGCTGAACGACTTCGACAAGAACCGCGGCAGGGCGATGCTGAACCTTACGTCGAAAAATGCAGCGAACGCGGAAACGCGGGTTGTGAAAGATCCACGGGACCGCGACCGCTGGAAGGAGCGTAAGAACAAGGAGGAGAAGGACGGTAAGAAGCCTACCGACAAAGGCGGCAAGGGCCGGGGCGGAAAGCCCGCGGCCGATGTGTGATGTGCGTGCCGCCACCCCGTCCAGCGCAACAGCCCTCTCCGGACGCTGGGCGGGGGAAACTCACCGTGCAACAGCAGTTGAGACAGCGGAGGGGAGCATGGCGCGCGGCGGGCGCCAGTTCCGAGGTGATGTAATGGATTACTCACGGAGTGAAGTTGAGGTGGAAGCGCAAGCCTCCGCCTCCGTTCGACCACGGGGTGTCACTGAGGGATGCTACGCGGCAGCAGCAGGTGTGGCTGGACGCGGAGAAGGAGAGGCTGCTGGAGAACGGTGCCTGGACGAGAGCGACGAGAAGATCTCACGTTTCTCGCGCTTTTTTAGTGCCAAAACCGGGTACGAACAAGTGGAGACTGGTGGTGGACTTCCGATGGCTGAACCAGTGGTGTGTGAAAAATCGTGTGAAGATGGAGACGCTGAAGAAACTAAGGAGACTGGCGAAACCGGGCGACTGGTGCTTCAGCTTCGACCTCCAGGACGGTTTTCATGCGCTGGGGATCCACCCGGACTTTCAGAAATTCATGCAGTTCGACCTGCAAGGGGACCTGCTTCAATGTTCAGCGATGCCGTTCGGATGGAGCGACGCTCCGAGAGTTTTCTGCAAGTTCGTACGCGTGATGGTGGAGGCTTTACGTTCTCCACAGGCAGCGGAGGATCGCAGAGAAATCAAGAGACTGCGGGACGGTTCCGCAGTACGACAACGATGGTCAGTCCGTCGCAGGACCGGTGGTGCTGGCGGGGACGCAAACCGTCACAGCGGAATGCGAGTACTACCGTACATGGACGATTTTCTGGTGCTGGTCGACTCTCAGCGAGAAGGCTTTCTGCGTCGAGAAAAAGTTCAACTGGTGCTTCATCGACTTGGCCTACGGCGGAACGAGAAGAAGGGCCAATGGGAGCCTACGCAGGTGGTGGAGCACCTCGGGCTGGAGGTAGACCTGAAGCTGGGACAATTCCGTGTGATAGAACGACGGGTACACAAAATCCACACCAAGGCGAAGGAGATCCTGTGCGACGCAGCGAGAAATCGGAGGTGGATTCCTGCCAGGAGACTGGCGTCCTTCACGGGACTCTGCCAATCCGTGTACTTGGCAGTACCAGCGGCGCGGCTCTACCTACGGGAGCTCTACTTCGTGCTGGCGGAGAAACGCAGCTGGGGAGCGAAGGTAAAAATCTCGCGTTCAGCTCGGGGGGACTTAGAATGGTGGTCCAGGCTGCCTGTGATGAGCAGGTGGAACGGGCGCAAGATCTGGAGATCCCCGACGAGAGCGAAGGTGCACACGGACTCTTCGATGACAGCTTGGGGAGGAGTGCTGAACCTGAAGTTCCCCGCGCGAGGTTTCTGGCCAGACGAGATGCGCTGCTGGCACATTACACACCTGGAGCTGGAGGCCGTGTACAAGACCGTACAGGCGTTCCTGCAGGAGCTGGAGGGCAAGGTCGTACGGCTCTACTGCGACAACCAGGCGGTGGTGGCGATGCTGTCACACTTCACCTCCAGGAACCCGGACCTGATGAGGAGAATGAGGAGACTCTGGCTGCTACTGGATCTGCACGACATCGAGTTGCAGGCTCGGTACATCCGCAGCGAGGCCAACGTGTGGGCCGACAACCTTTCGCGTTGCGAGGATTTGGACGACTGGCGGCTGAATCGGGACTGGTTCGTGTGGGCCAACAAGCAGTGGGGGCCCTACACAGTCGACCGGTTCACTTCCGAGATCTCCGCGCAGCTTCCTCGGTACTACGCTGCGTGGAAGGACCCGAAGTGCGAAGGTGTGGACTCTCTGACGTACGACTGGCGGGGGGAGAACAATTGGGTGAACCCCCCGTGGGCGCTGCTGGACGAGGTGGCGCACAAGCTGCGGGAGGAGGGGGCCGCTGCTACGGTGGTGGCTCCGTACTGGCCGGGACAGTCCTGGTTCAGAGAGCTGGAGGCCCTGGCCACCGAGGTGGTGATCATGCCACGGCGCATGGACCTGTTCACTCCGAGCAGGCTGGGAGGGTCCGAGTTGCTCGGGCCCTCGAAGTGGGACGCTGTGATGTTCTTCATCGAGGCGCGCCCGTGAGTTACTACGCTGCTGAAGTACGAAGAAGCTCTGCTACGAGTACGACAGCAAGCAAGGTGACCGTGGGTACAAAAATCGAGGTGTTCTGGAAGGACGATGACTGCTTCTACCCGGGTGTGGTGAAGGAGTTCGACGAGGACGGGAAGGCGCACGTGCTGTACGACGACGGCGACGAGGAGACGCTAGACTTGTCCGAAGAGAACTTCAAAATCATCAACAGCACGGACGAGGCAACAGACGCGGACAGCGAGAACACCGAGCGGAGCAGCGGAGGCAACTACGAAGAGTACAAGGGCGGTGGTGTTATACAAAATTTCCTCACGCGCTCACTTTGTGAGCGGTGGAGGGGTGAGTTGGGACCTTCCCGGCTCACGGAACTAGCGGTGTCGATGCAGAGAAAGGCACTGCTGGACACGACGAAGGACAACTACGGACCGAAGGCACGGCGATTCATTTTATTTTGTGAGCGTGACCAACGGCCGTGGCTGCCAGCGTCGGAGGCGACCGTGTTGCTGTACATCGCCTCTCTGTTGGAGGACGGGAACATCCAGTCGGCATCCTTACAGCCGTACCTGTCCGCCATCAACAACTACCACGAGGACCTTGGTTTTCCTGGACCAGCGAAGGAGCGTTCTGTGACCCGAGTTGTGAAGGGGATGGCGACCATCCAGGCGGAGCTGGCGGTGCAGGAGGAGAACATCGAGACCCAGCGGACGTGGCTGCCAGCGGCACACGTACGACGTGTGCACGAAGCAGCGCTGAAGTTGACTCCGAGATCGCCTGAGGAGCTGCAGCTACTGCGAGCCTTTACCTACGTGGTTGTGGCCTTCGTGACCTTCGGCAGACCGGACACGGAGACCTCGTTGTCACGGCAGCACGTTCATTGTGGCGACAGTGAGTTCTCAGTGGTGCTGCTGAAGGAGAAGGGACGGCGACACCATCGGGTGAAGAGACGCCTGTGCATCCCCTGGAAGGGGGTGGCTCTGTTGAAGGAGCTGATCGAGCACTGGGAGTTCCACCGTGACACGGCTTGGAACAGTTCTGAGAAGACTCAACCTGACGCCTACTGGCTGCTACCCGAGGAGCCGAAGAACTTCAAGGCTTCCGTGGCAAATGACTGGATTGGTCTAGCTCTCAGCGAGCTGGACTGCAGACCTCCTGAAGGAGGTCACTTTTCTGCACACAGCACCCGGAAGGGCGCCACGACGTGTGCTCGAGCTGTGGGTGTTACAATGGAGAAAGTGTGCTTCCTGGGAGGCTGGTCACAGTTCTCTTCGGCAGTGCAACACTACATCGACCCGACAGCTCTGAGGGACGCAGACATGGACTACTACTTCGCTTGGTTAACATGGTCACAGTGACAGAGATCAGATTTCTTTTGTGTGCCTCACAGTTTCATCTTTGGTTTCATGGCAAATGAGGATTCGAGCAAAAGAGAAATGTTCAAATTGGAGTGCAACAGAATTTTTGTGGTTTCAGACTTTCAGAATCCGCGACTCCTGCTGCAGTAGAGCCGAATGACACATGTAGCTCCGTGACACAAACAGGATGTACAAGTAGCCACGAAGCGACACGCCTGTTCAGCTCTGTTCCTTTTGCTCTTCCCACCGCTCCCGACCCAGAGGACTCTTTCCTTTTGGTGACGTGCACAGACAGTCTGGACATCTCATCAAAAACATGAATTTAGAAAGCATGTAAAAAGCACAAAATGCATTTTAAACACTTTACAAAATCATTTTAATGAAATGTATTGCAGTGCCTGCCTTTGGCAAATGAGGATTCGAGCAAAAGAGAAACACCACAATTGCGCCGATGGAGGTAAGGCATCCAACAAGGGGCCTGCGGCAGGGAGGGGGGATCTCCCTATATACATCACACGGCCTGCATGGAATGGGAGGGCACGCCGCGCACCCAGAGCTCACACAGCACCCGCGCAATGGCGAGGCAGACGTTGTCCTCGAGATTCTGCGCAGAGCACTCCCAGGAGCCCCGCTCAGGTCAACGCCTCACAATCTGGACCTGGTTTTTTTCCGCCGCCCTCCACCGAAGTGGGATGGTGGTTGCACGTCTTCGGAGAGCCCCTTCACACAACTGGCTTGAAGGAGGCGTCCTACGACGCGGCTCCCTGGAGGACGAGAAGAGGTGGCTCCGAAGAGGGGCGGAAGAGGTGGCTCCGAAGAGGGGCGGAAGAGGTGGCTCCGAAGGGGGCGGAAGAGGTGGCTCCGAGAAGAGAGGCGGAAGAGGTGGCTCCGAAGGGGGCGGAAGAGGTGGCTCTGAAGAGGGGCGGAAGAGGAAGGGGGTCATTGAGGGAAAAGGGGGTCAGGGGGGGAAACGCACCAGCTTATAGCAGCCATTGGGCGTTTCCCTATTGAAGAAGCGGCCAGTATTCACCTGCTCCTCGCCCCGCCAACGCCAACGCCCTCCGCATTGGACTGGGATGACCCCTCGAGTCGCGTTCGTGAATGCGTTCGAGGGCCTGCCCCAATGCCCCTATGCCCCAATGCCCCAATGCGGGGATTGTCTCTTGCACGGCCACACATTCCCGGCTAGGCCGCCTGAGGACCTAAAAGCAACCTAGCTTCGTTGGACCTCAAGCTAGCTTCAGGAGTTGGGGCCACTTTGGCTATATGCATCCGCGATGCCCTTTGCCTCAATCACGGCGGTCTCTACCCGCAGCCAATCTCTGCGACGATTTGGATGGCCACACCTGCCAATATCCTCCTGCGAACTCGCGTGCTGTCCGCATTCAAATCCACGCACCTCCAGCATCCCCTAGCGCCGCAACATGTAAGAGGACCGAGGGAGGGTAGGGGGAGTGCGCCGACTGACATTAGAGCACCGAGGGAAGGGGGGTGGGTTATCTCACCTGTACTCTGTGAGCCTGAGTCAGCCCATCCGTGACCTGTTCACACGGGCAGTCACACTCTCAATCGACTGCCAACGAGTGACCTAGTGCAACACCAAGTGAGTGCCAGCTTCAAGGCTCATGCCGGTACTTAATCACAAGCATGTCGCCCTTCCAAGCAGGCCCGTTCACGCCACCCCTCTAACTAGGGGCCAGCCAGGCTCTGCACGAGCTTGATCAACCAGGACGTTCATCGCCAGCTGTTGCACCCGACGTCGCACTTCAGCCAGATGTAATCGGCGCCACACATACGGGGTGCAGAGTGTGGCAACGGGGCTGTCGAAGTATTCGGTGTTGCGCGTGCTGCGAAGCTGCTTGTGGCACAAGGGTGGAAGACGTGTGCATACTTGCCAGGAGACGCAACCAGTTCGCAGTGCCTGGGCGCCAGGCCTCTTGGACCGGGAAGAAAGGGAAGCGGTAGGCTTCCTTGGCGGGGCACCCTTTGCTCTGTTTACCTATGGCTGGAGGGCAGCGCGAAGCGCAACAGCTGAAGAGGAATATACAGGAGCAGCGTGTTATGTCAACAAGAGAGAGCCAGGGGGGCGTTGGGCACCATTAGGGGGGCGCACAGAGCTGCAGTAGCACCATTGGGTGGGCACCAAAGCGCGGCATCAGCGTGGAGATGCCGGTGGGAGCAAACTTGAGGGGAGGGAACCGGGAACCTAAGAAAGGGGGGTATTTAGGAGGGGGACCGGGGATGGTAGCAGTGCAGCAGTGGATGAGAGCACCGGCAGAACGCTGTGCTCAGGCGGGAGAAGTAATCAAGCCTGGCACCGGCACAAGGGTGGCACGGGTTTGGGCCGACCGGGAGGAACCACCAGGGGGTAAAGGGGGGGCGAGGGGAGCACCTTGTTGTGAAGAAGGTCACAGCGTGTGAGGCCGAGCTTGGAGAGGTGCGAGTGGATGTTGGCGGCGGCGATCAGCTCACGCGCGCCGGCGGCGCCGAGGGGATTGCCGTCCAGCAGCAGGGTGCGCAACACGCAGTTGGAGCGGAGGCCCTCCGCGATGAGTAGGATGGTGGCCCCGCGGATGCTGCTCTTCGACATATCCAGAAATGTCAGCACCTAGGGATACCGGCACCCTCCCAGGCATCCATTATTAGGCAGGTCTTCCTTGGCGTCACATCCCGGGCATGGTCTTCCCGGCGCCACCCTAGTTTCCAAAATTCAGGGAGACCCAGCATCGTGGGAGAGGCACTCCAGGGACCCTATGAGGGATGCCGTATCTTGGAAGTCTCACACCGGTCATGATGATCGTGGAAGTCGTGTCCTCATGGGATAGCCTATGTTACTCGTGATACAGCAGATTGAGCAGGAGATGGTTACGGTCCACAGGTTGGATAGATGAACCGCTTTATTTCCTCGCAGCAGGGATGGCCAGGCAACGCGTCTTTGCCCCAAGGACACGTCTCCAATGCGCAGACATGCCAGTGGCCATGCCGGCATCAGTTTGCGAGCGGTGCAATGGTTCTGGCACCGACATGGTTGAACTTTCCTTCCAGGAGCTTTGTGAGTGCTGTCGGATATTTTTTCTGTTTGCGTAAGTGGCACATCGACTGGATGGCATTCACTCGGCGGTGGTGGGTGGGCCGCCACGTCACATTCTGCGCGCTGCATATGTTTGGCAGCTATCAGGAAAGCCGATGAATTATATAAGGTATACCACAGTACATATTGATAAGTCATTTTCCCATTATCCTTTGATATGGGATTTAATTTGTGGCAAATGCTTATAGGCATATGGGCATGACTTATACCACATATAAATGCCGGTTTACAACGTCGATGCCAAAATATGAAAAATGCATATTTTCTAAGCTTGATCACCGCCAATTTCTAGAAGCGTATTAGCACTTGGCAAGTTCAAACAAGGTCGAAATACACGCGATGCATTCGACTGGAGCATGCAACATGCAGTCAAGTCGTCATTTTCGTTCCACTGTCACTGTGACTACAACTAGAACTCGTAACGGTGGGAAGCTCCGGTGGTTCAACTTATGTTCTAATCAATTAACCAGTACCTTTGAAGATCACAATTTCGCAAGAGACCTCCCCCCCAGCTGCACATCCACATGCCACCTTGTAATTATCTGCTGATGAAGCAGGCAAATCCTGCCGTCCCTATATCCGAAACAAACCCTACGATCAGATGGCGGAGAATCGGGTCGCGGAGGGGCACCTGGTTCTCCATGAGCGCCAAGCCAAACGCTGCGGCGTGCTCCCCGAGGCCGCTCCACGAAACGTCCAGGTAGGTCAGCGAGGTATTTGCGTGCATCGCCCGTGCTAGCGATTTGGCGCCGGCGTCTCCGCCCCTGCTGACCGCCCCCCACGGTAATAGCGCGCTCCCTCAGAGAGGGTGGCATCAGCGGAAACACTCGCAGGAGTGTGAGGCTGCATGGACGACGGCGTGAAGAGACGGATATCACTGCCGCTGCAGATGGGGATGGGGAAAAGGATGCAGCGGGCTGGAGAGAAAGCGTGGGGGGCATGCCGCGTGATCGAGTTCCACCCGAGCTTCAGGGTTCGGAGAGTCTGATTATTCATTAGCATCCCGCTAATGCACTGAGGCGCCCACGACCCCACACCGACCACTCGTCACCCCTCGGAGGCCCGGCATGCGCTCAGACGCTCTGAGGCAAGGCTCCACGAATTGACCCCACGAGACTCCAAAGCCGAGCGGTCCACGCGCATCCTCGATCCTCGGCGAGGAAGGCCCGGAGGGGTGCCAACATGGGGGAGTTGCAGCCTGGTAGAACAGTGGCTCGACGATGCGGAGGCACCTTCGTTCCACTGGAGCCGAAGCAGCAGTTCCGGATATCTAACTCCTCCAGCACCCTGCATCCGCGCTCGCCCACGCGCTCACATTGGGCAGCCAGGACCTTCCGCGGAGGGGGTACGCCGGTCCCTTCCCATTGGCGCGGCGCACGAACTCCGTCGCAGGCCGCCAGGTCATACGCATCCCACGGAGGAGCAGTCCGAGACGCTTCAGCATTGAAGGAAAGCGCCTCACGGGTTCTATCCCAAGGGCCACCGTCAGCGGCGGAATGCTCATCGGTGTGCGCAGGCAGAGAGGCGCACATGTTAAAAGTGAGCGACTTGCTCAGAAGCGCGATGCCCTTGTCACCCAGATTGTTGCCCTCCAGCAGCAAGTGCTGCAATGGACACCCCCTCCCCGCGCGCCTCCCGAAAAGGTTGCATAATCCACGTGGCGTGTTGTGTCCTCAATCGAGGCGGGTGCGGGCGCCATGGTTATTTAGGGTTTAGGGTTTTAGGGTCGAGGCGGGTGCGGGCGCCAGTCAGATGCCCTCCAGAGGCGCAGCTGACTGAGCTTTGCTAAAGTTCAGGTCCCCCGCCTTCGCAACCCAAAGCACCCCACGCGAATCAAGAATGAGAATGGTGTCTCTGGAGCAAAAAGTCCATGACCAAAAGAGACAGCGATGGAGCTGCCACTGCAGAGCGAATAGCATCAGCGGCTTCTCACGTGGATGGAGAGAGAATGCGGCGCAGGGCCATGTTCCCACGACACGATTAGCGCCCATAAAACCCTAGCGGACATCCAGCACGGGAGCGCAGATTTTAGGGTTGAAGGGATTGGGAGAGAACCGCAGTCCTCCACAAAGCGGCCAAACAGAACAGCTCGGCATCATCCGACGGCCAAACAGAACAGCTCGGCATCATCCGACGGCCAAACAGAACAGCTCGGCATCATCCGACGGCCAAACAGAACAGCTTGGCATCATCCGAGGCGCAATGCGAAGCTTCCGGGGTGCACGCCACTACGGGCTCGGAGGGGATGGGAGAGCGGACCTTCAGAGCAAGTTGCAGGTTTTGCTGTTTCACCCCTTGCTTGATGGCTTGCTTCATCACTTGCTTCACTCCCAGCAGGCCAGCCGGTGCGACCATGCTCATGCTCTGGGTTTGCGTGCTGGAGTTGAGGGCCTGCCACTCCCCTAGGCGCTCGCGGCGCTCGCGGCTCTCCGGATCCTTCTCCCGCTTGCGATCGAGGACCACGAGCGCCGGGTCGATGAGGCGGCTGAGCGAATTTATACTCAAGGGCGTCAGGCCGAAGTTGTGTGCGAGGTCCAGGTGCTCCATCTCGCGGAACTCCAGCAGCGCGTCCACCAAGTGGCTGCCACGTCCACACCGAGGAGCTTGAGCTGCCACGCGTACTTGAGCCGGCGAGGAGCTTGAGCTGCCACGCGTACTTGAGCCGGCGAGGAGCTTGAGCTGCCACGCGTACTTGAGCCGGCGAGCTGCCATGAGTACTTCGGCCCAAAAACCCTAAAAGCGTACTAAGACTATTGGAAGGGCATGCATTTTTCCTGCCGGGCGGGCGCCGGCGCACCTGGCAGCGACATCATTGAGCGCATTGCCTCGGAGGCTAAGACGGCGAAGATGCTTGTTCGACACGAGGCAGCGCGAGATCCCCAGCATATCGTCGATGGTGACGCGGCTGTTCTCCAGGTTTAACACTGAATGCTCGTCGCTGTGTGCCACCCGCCACTGCACCTGGTGGTACTCGAGCGCGGATCTCGTTCGGCGAGTCGCTGCCATGCTCCACCCCATCCCTCCAATTCCCACCCAATCAGCCTTCCCCACATCAGTCAAACAACAATTGGGGCAGGAGAGGGGCCGGAGTTCTGGCCGCACACCCCACGTGGTGCATGGCCGATGGCGCAGACGGGGTTCCAATGTCCGCCGTGACAGCTTTATCAGTTCCGGTGAATGGGGCAAACATCCAGAAACCAGTGCCTTACAAGTGCTTTAGGGTCTCCGAAGCCAAGAGTTGACCGATCCGGCCCACGCGTGACCCTCAGCGCACTGCACGATGCAGATGCTTGCTCCAAGCTCCGTGCCCCTCCCTACCTGACTTCCGGGCATAGTTGGCGGCTTTATACACGGCTCGTTGGAAGCAGGCGAGAGGTGTGTTGTAAGACGGGTTGGGCACTGTGGCCTCCGATTCCGGGTGGCGAAGCTGGCTCATGGTAATGTTCCACTGCACATGCCGCTTGCCCCCGTCACCCCCCCCTGGGACCAGAATGGGGTCCTGTTGCGACCCCCAACCCCTCTCCCACTCCCCATCGCACGCCTGTCCACAGCGCACCGTGAAGCGCCACACTTTACTGAGAGTGCTCCACCGCGCTGCACAAGAACATCCAACGGCTGAAACGAGAGCGACCTGCTATCGAGCTCGCCCCATCATGGCGAGTTCGGACAGCCCAAGCAAGCGTGCGATGTGGGATGTAGGAGTGAACACCCGATGCCGAGCAGCCAACCGCAAAGGCGTGGCGGCAAGGGCAGTTGTGTGGCACGCAGCCAATGGCTGAGGGTCGCAGCTCAGCCTGGTTTGAAGGGCGAAGCAGCACATAGCGATATTGCCCCCGGACTGCCACGTGGCTCTCCGCTCCCTCAGTTGACATAGACAGACTTCAGAGCGCGGTGGTGGAGAGGCCTTTGCAATGCTCTATGCCAGGCCGTCGCGGTTTGTTTGCCAGCACAACGAACAGCCGCCCGCATCAGATCTAGATTTCAGGAATGGGTGTCCAAGGGTGCCTCGCCCACCCTTCTCCAACCCCTCCTCATCTTAAATGCCGGCGCCCCATGTGACCATGCATATGTGGGGGGCACTGCCCCCCCAACAAGCACTCACCCCTCCCGGCAGTAACCTGTCCCCACCCTTCCACCACTTGATTTCTCAAGCTGCGTGACCTCAACTAGATCGTGCCCTCTCGCCGGCGGTCGAAGACTCGGTGAGTTGCTGGCTCGGTTAGGGAGCAGCGGCGAGGGGGAGGAAAGAGGGGTAGGCCCTGCTCCGTACATTAAACTTGGAGGTGATGGACTTCTTGCCGACAATGCTGTTGGCAAGCATGGCCATGCCCATCTGGTCGCCGGTATCTTCCGGTTCCACTGCGCTCCCGCCGCACCCCAGCGCCCTGGGCATGCTCATCCACATCTGCCATGGTCCATTTCATGCCCAGTATCGTCCCTGGGGCGCCTCCTCGCCCCGACAACACCAGAAATGCCAATCTATGCACTGGTGCTGACCTGCCAACAACTTCGAGCCCCCCACGTGCGAACTTTTGCTGGGGCTGAGTACATCCTGACTGCCCGCACCTGGGGCTGGGCGCATCCTAACCGCCCACACCTAAGGCTGGGCACATCCTGACCGCCCGCACCTGGGGCTGGGTACGTCCTAATCGCCCGCACCTGGGGCTGGGTACATCCTGACCGCCCACACCTGGGGCTGGGCAAATCCCGACCACCCGCACCTAAGGCTGGGTACATCCTGACCGCCCGCACCTGGGGCTGGGCAAATCCTGGCCACCCGCACCTAAGGCTGGGTGCATCCTGACCGCCCGCACCTGGGGCTGGGCAAATCCTGGCCACCCGCACCTAAGGCTGGGTACATCCTGACCGCCCGCACCTGGGGCTGGATACATCCTGAACGCCCCCACCTAGGGCTGGGTACATCCTGACCGCCCTCACCTAGGGCTGAGTATATCCTAAAAGACCACACCTGGAGGTGGGTAAATGCGCTTCGCCGGTGCCTTTGGGGTGGGCGGCGAAGTCTTTGGAGTGCGTGGCCGAGCCTTGGCCTTGAAGTAGCTGTGGCCATACTTCAGCCCGTCCGGCAGGTCACCCTCCTTCGCCTTATCCTTCACAAACAAGGGGCGGGTCGGGCGGCGTCTGAAGGGCGCAATCTCGCTTTCCCGCGCCTCCTCGGGCTCCTCAAGGTAGTTAATTTCCCCCAGCTCCTTCGGCAAGGGCCGCCATTGAGGGATCAGCAGGTAGTCGCCATTGGATGCACAGCACACCATCGATGGCAGTGCCTTCATGCGTTGCTTGACACTGTGTTCCGCCTGTTTCTTGGAGCGATCCTTCCGGCCACCCGGAACTGGCGGAGCCTGCACCTCAATTGCCGCGCCGCCGCACATAGTCAGGGCATCAGGTCGGGTGGGGTCCATGCGACTCCCGGGGAAATGATGGACCAAATGGCAAGCGTGACACACCCGAAATTATGCATTCCGCCGAAGTCCTGTAGGGTGCTACACATGTAGCCTCACGAGCACTGTGCTCGTAGCCTTGAGTGCGCTGCGGGCATGCCTCGAGATCAGACCTGCAGGCGCTTGGCACAGTATTGCTGAGAGCAACAACGAGGCTACAACTGAGGTTTGTATGGGCTAAATTACTGCATTAATGATTGACATCGCTGCAATGAATGGAATGAACTGCATGCAGGACCTGTTTTACACTGAGACTATAACTAATCATGAATGGAATGAACTGCATGCAGGACCTGCTTTACAACGAGGCTAAAACTAATCATGAATGGAATGAACTGCATGCAGGACCTGTTTAACACTGAGACTATAACTAATCATGAATGGAATGAACTGCATGCAGGACCTGCTTTACAACGAGGCTATGACTAATCATGAGTGGAGCGAACTGCATGCAGGACCTGCTTGACAACGAGGCTATAACTAATCATGAATGGAATGAACTGCATGCAGGACCTGCTTGACAACGAGGCTATAACTAATCATGAATGGAGCGAACTGCATGCAGGACCTGCTTTACAACGAGGCTATAACTAATCATGAATGGAATGAACTGCATGCAGGACCTGCTTTACAACGAGGCTACAACTAGTCATGAATGGAATGAACTGCATGCAGAACCTGCTTGACAACGAGGCTATAACTAATCATGAATGGAATGAACTGCATGCAGAACCTGTTTACACTGAGACTATAAATAATCATGAATGGAATGAACTGCATGCAGGACCTGCTTGACAACGAGCTATAACTAATCATGAATGGAATGAACTGCATGCAGGACCTGCTTGACAACGAGGCTATACCTAATCATGAATGGAATGAACTGCATGCAGGACCTGTTTTACAATGAGATTATAACTAATCATGAATGGAATGAACTGCATGCAGGACCTGCTTGACAACGAGGCTATAACTAATCATGAAAGGAATGAACTGCATGCAGGACCTGCTTTACGACGAGGCTATAACTAATCATGAATGTAATGAACTGCATGCAGGACCTGCTTTACAACGAGGCTATGACTAATAATGAATGTAATGAATTGGGCCCAGCGGTCTCCAGCAAGCCAGTGACGAGACGCCGGCCAGAAGCAGAGGGATCAGGCGCGCTGTACAGACGCAGAGCAGTGCCGACAGCTCCGCAGAAAGCTGAGGTGACTAAGGGATGCAGAGAGCGCGATCGAATGGTCAGGATTGCCATCTCCATAACACAGGCTGTTGCCTCCGCCCACCGGCCCTCAGGAGCTGTGTGTGTATGCTTATCCTTGCGACTCCTTTGGCACCCCGTAGCCACAGGAGACTGCATTATGTACCCACGCCGGGGATCGAAGTGTGTGTGGCGCACGTTCCTGGGCCTCGGAGCAATGGAGGTGGCGGCTCACCGGTGGGCCGTGCCTGACTCGAAGGCCGGCGGGCAAGGGGCTTCCGGCGGACGCGAAGGGCAAGTTGGGCATGGAGTGAGAGGTCATGAGCTCGTCCTCCCCTGGCATTGTGTCGGCCATGCGTTGGTGGCTCAGAGACTGGGCAGGGCTGGCAGGCGGATGGGTGAAGGAACACTCTGACGGCAGTGCCCAGCTGACACTCTCCTGATGACGATGGAAAATGGACGGCCGCGTTTGATCCTGCAGCCCGTGCGCGCGGCGGGCCTTCCAACTCCCGGGCGCCGAGGAGTTGCCCCTCGACTGCGGGGTGCTGCTGCGGCTCGGGCCCCGCCTGAAGCCTGGCGTAGGCAGGCCATCCGCAGTCGGGGTCCTGTCCTCCCTCCCACAGGGTTGCCCCGTTCCCCAGCCCCGCTTAACACCCATTCTCAACACCGTTCACCTCCCTGCGTGATCCCGTACGGCTGCCCGATCGACGGCCCTTCCCCTCCCTGCCTGCCCCCGTCCCACTCTCCATTTGTCCCCTTCCCCCACAGCTAAATCGCCTGCCCTCCCGACCCCCTCCTCGCCCCTGTCTCAAGCTCCCGACCACCTTCCTCCATGTACAGTGGAGGCTATGCCGGCTCGTCAGCCTTTTCGGGTTTCAGCTGCGCAACTTAGCAAGAACAACCCAAAGTTGTTATTGCGAGTTGCTTCCCAAACAAAATGTGACATCTGGTCGCCAGAACGAAAGATAGCAGCCTGTCACGTCAGGACGGCCATGTTGCATCACTACGGGTGCTTCACCGAAAATAAGGATCCCCGAAAATAAGAATTTTATAGGATGGACGGCGTTTTCAACGGCCGCGGGCCCCCCTTAAATTCGATAATAAGAAATTCAGATTTTAAATATAAGAATTCGGATGGCAGGTCGTCTTTGAGCTAATTAACAATATAATACCGTATCGTGATCGAGACTTGAGTTCCTCGGCAGCTGCAGCCTTGGTGGAAGGTTCCTGGGACAACCAGCTTTAAGATGCACTTGTTTGTAGGCATTTGCGGACCCGAGTGGGCTGTCCAACGCGCAAGGTGTGGAGCTTTGCCTTTGAGTGAGGAAAGATGCAGGGAGGAAGGAATGTTTTATGAGTTGGAGACAAAGGAAGAGGATGTGTAAAGCAGGAAGGATCAGATCAAGAGAGGAGGAGGAAGAGAAAGCATGGCACAGGAGGAGCTTCCGAGAGAAAGCGGCACAGGAGGGGAGAGTGGCGACTTTGTAAGGTTGTGGGGCAGGAATCAGATGCCCCCCCTCTCCTTCCTCCCGATTGGGAAGGACGAAGCGCACCTACTGTCCTCCCATTTGTCCGGCAAAGCTTTCATCGGGGTCGGCACAAGAGTGGTCTGCACCGCAAACAGATTAACCCCAAACGAAGTAGCTCCCCATAAACAACAGAACACGCTGACCTCCACTCATCGATTCAAGTATGCAAGTACGCGTTCAAGATCCCTGCCCGAGCCTTGGACAGCCACCTGCCCGGAGCCCCTGAAATCTCAATTGCACCTCCCGTAAAAAGCCATCTCACTCTCCTGGTAAAG
This sequence comes from Cymbomonas tetramitiformis, assembly GCA_001247695.2. Classification (NCBI taxonomy): domain Eukaryota; kingdom Viridiplantae; phylum Chlorophyta; class Pyramimonadophyceae; order Pyramimonadales; family Pyramimonadaceae; genus Cymbomonas; species Cymbomonas tetramitiformis. The sequence continues at coordinate 83,816 of LGRX02001607.1, read as the reverse complement.
TACGCGCTTTGCCAAACAGCCTCCCTCCCCTTTCGCACGTTCCCCTAGCCAACCCCTTAGGAATGCACGAGGGGCTCATTGGGAGGCCGCACGAAGCAGGCTCCGCGCACCTGTGCGGGGATGCCGAAACACTTTTCGAAGGTATGCCTCCACTCTCCTGGCGGGGTACAGCGCTCAAACGGTGAGAACTCATCACAGACACGGGCACACCATCCTGGGTTCGGAGGCTAAACTCACGGGAATCAGGAGATGGAGGTGATTTGCAGGGCGTGAAGTCCACAGGGAGAGGGCGAAACGAAACAGGAAATCTCGCAAGTATTTCGATATTCGTACAAGGGTGTTTCGGGTGATGGGCGGTGAAGGGGGGCGAAGGGTGGGGTAGCAGGACCAGGCACTGGCGAAAGAGGATAGAGCTCTCGCGCGCGGCTCCAGTGCGCGCATACGGCGGCGGAATACCCCCTCGCAGGAGAGTGTACGAAAAAAGGCCTCACAGTTATACTTCGCGGAGGATGTGTGGCCTTGGCAACTTTCCGAAGCTACCTCATGATGTGAGATGAAGGGGTTGGAGGCTGGGGAGGCACACAGCCATCGCGCACATCTACAGACAGGTAATCAGGCAGCCCAAACGACGCACCAGCTGCTATGTCGGGTCGAGTAGAGACGCCCTGGAAGATGAAGGGGTCGCTTGATTCAGCAGGCAGGGCCGAGGGCTCTGCAGGGATCGTGAGCGGTGGTGCACAGGAACTCTCCGGGCCGCAAGCGTCAGGGAAGTGGAGATGCAGGTGAGGATCCGGCAGCGCCTTGCGCCCAGCGACCACATTCGGACTCGGCTGCCGACCCCAATCCATCCAAACCAGGAGGCAGGGCCTCGAGTGAACGCAAGCTCAGAACGAACGATGTGAACATTGTTACGACAAATGCTGAGGACTGCTGCAAGTCCGTTGCTAATGTCAACATTAGCACTTCTGCGACAGTGTCGTTCGTTTGCACTTTCTCAAAAACTTCATAATTTTCTGTTTTGTGTGGAATCGAGCACAGGTCACAAAAGTATGGAGCTAAAAACCTGATGCCGCAAAGAATGTACAGTCTCCCCCACCTTGCCAGCTGCTAGTGTTACCCACTTCAGGGCGAGGCAAAAAATTCAAAGCAGGTGACGTCGAGGATTTAAAAGGAAAACCACGAGTTAAGGTACATGCCATCCACGATCAGAGGAGTGGCGAAGCGTCGATGTATGCCCCCCTTTAGGCGGTTATTAAAGTAGTGAGCTCGGGGTTCACTACGGGATGAGCTGAGGAAGGTATCATACCGATCTGGCCGGGCCCTTCGCCTTCTTGTCGTCGAACCTCACTCCATTGGCAGTGAACGGCAGATGCGAAGCTCGTAACAGGAACTTCTTGTTTGGCGTCTGACCGAACTCAGCCTGGCAGGGGCGGGTTTCACAAGAGAACTCAGCGGCCCGCCATCGTCCGTGAATTTCCGTGGCAACATGCAAGAAATATCAAATACAGGAAGTCGGCGCTCGTACTGTCGCGCAAAGTATGACGCACTGACCGACAACAGACGCCTAGCTGAAGTCAACAGCTGGAACCAGCACCAACTCCTCTGAGTCCAAAACCGGAGAGACGACAACCCAAATTGAGATATCGTAAGTCGTCTGCAATATCGTATACACGCAGTGCCTAGACTCCAAAATCAGAGTCACCGAAACCTTGATTATGACCCACTCCAGGAAGCATACGGACGCTCGCGTCACGCGTATTTATGCACGCGCATTGAATCTTGGGAATCAAATCTTGGGTAGAAGCTCTTCCGACATGGAGCATGAGAAAAACACGAGAATTTAAATCTCGAAGAAATAAACAACATTTGGGCGTATTGCGTGTCTGGGCGACGTGCAGCAGTGAAACAAATTTTCGAGGAGTGAAATGTGTGCGCGGGTCAAACCTTATCTGGGGTGATAAACAGCGGCTCGCGCGGCATTTTTATCGAATTCCAGCAACTACATTCCCTCGCATGTCTCGAAGCATTATTCGCCTCAGATTGTACGCGAAGACAAGTAGTTGAGCCTTATATCCGAGTCCGACCGCCAAGGATCATGCCATTCAAATTCTCGGCAACAGGAACCCAAGGATGACATGAGAGATATCGCAAACTGAGGAACATAAGCTACATTACTATTCCTTTCTTACTGAAGTTGTAAGAGTGGAGGAGTTGGTATTGCTTACAAAACAACGTAAGAGCAGTGGGCGCATTATGTCAGAGCAGTAACAGCCTCGTGAGTACCGCCTGCTGAGAGACTAGCAGCGAGAGCGGCTGAGACCGATATCAACTTGTGCAGTATATACAATTCTCAGCGTTCATATTCATCCTTTAGAATGAATTCGCATATGTTGATAATGACTGAATTATTTCATATTTGTCAATTGATAAAAGGGGCACTCGACTGCACCTAGATTTTCTAGACACAGGACTCTACGTCGAGACTCAAGACTGGAAGACAGCACAGGCGAGGGAGGGAGCGGACGGGAGGGGAGGTCGAGCGGAGGTGAGGAACACAAGAAACGTAACGAGACCCATCGATCGCGTGCAGATCGGCAGACCCAGACGAGTCCCGTATTCGGTTGTGAGCATGTTGCATGGTCTGCAGATTGAGATACCTCTACTCTTGTTCCCAGAGTTTCTCCGAGCGCGGCCGCTGCGCGCGCGAGGGTCGACGTTACAGTTGATCGAAGAGGCACGGAGAAATATGCGGGACCCCACAGAGTTACAAACCCTAAATGTATATTTTCGTCCATAAGCTCGGGGACAAGAGTAGAGATACCTCTGCTCCTTATGATTTGGAACCGGGCCAAATTAGCTTACTGTACTTACTTACCTAGGTCTATTGACCTAGTGTATGAGATTGCATGGTCGAGGTCGACATTCTCAGATGACATTTTCCTCGCGGCTATGGATATAGAGTGGGGTACGCTAGTCTAAGAATGTGGTCTCAGAATTGGATTTAGACCCCTGGATCATTAGCAATGTGCGTTGACCCGATCGATTTTAGCGTTGACCAAGCCTTGTCCAGACCTAGGGTTTTCCCGAAATTGGCTAATTTTGCTGGCCGCTGATCCATGCTATTTCTGAGGTAAGTAAGGCTTATATATTGTGCATATCGTGGGTGTCCTGGAACACAATTTATTGTTAAACCAGACTATGGTTTGTCCCATAGCCTCATTCGTTGCTTTCATCGCTTGCGGATGGGCGGAACCCGCCTATCCCGCGAGTGACGGAATCCAATTTTTGCTTTTCAATGCTTGTAAACACGGGCAAACGTGGTTACAACTACTGCAGACTGTAGCGCATATCCTTGAATACGTTTAGTTCAAGGATATGTGCGAAATTCCAATCATCCCGACCGCTTTGGAGCAGTAGTGTCCTATCGAACGAATTGAAAGAACACTAAAAGGGCCTTGATCGGAACATCGCGGAACACGGGTTTCTCAACGGCTACCCAGGTTATCGAGGGTGCTGAGCAAGATTCCGTTGCCCTAGAGAACGATGGAGTTCGATGCAAGGAGTTAATGAAATTTTTTGGGTTCGTTTCGAAAAACTTTTGGCACTCGGAATCTTCGGAATTGCTGAATTGTGACCCGTCCGGAGTTACCCCACGCTATGCGCTTCAGCAGGGAGGTTAACAGCATGCATATACATGCTTGCGCATCATTAGCTTCATGATATATCAGCAGTATATATCTCCAGCACGAATTTTCATGGGTTTCCGTGCGGTGTGCGACTGTCTAATATTTCTTAACTGTGGCGCAGAAGTTCAGAAAGGAAATTTAGCCTTTGCCGATCGCGCGCTCGACGTGCGGCGTTCGAAAATTCTACCATGAAATCCCATACTAGTGGTCTTGTTCGTAAACTGTCATTCATTCATTCATTCAACCTCGGCTCCTTATGATTTGGAACCGGACCAAATTACCTTACTACCTCTGACCTTTATCGTCTTGGCATCAAGTGAATTACCTTACTTACTTACTTACTTACTTACCTTATGAGAAGTTCAAGGTTCAGTGGACGAAATGCTAAATGCATTTAGCGGCTAAATGCATTTAGCGTTTCGTAAATGCATTTAGCGTTTATTCCCTGGAATATTCCGTCGCGTGGCAGATCGTCTGCTTAGGAAGTTAGAATATGCTCGTCGCGTGGCAGACGAAACGCTAAATGCATTTAGCGGCTTAAATGCATTTACATTTAGGAATTCCTAAATGCATTTAGGATTTCGTAAACACGTTTTCGGGTGGGGGTGCCATCACGCTGTCAGCAAATGCCGAATCCAGTGGACTACAGTGGACTACAGTTGAAACAGTGGACTACAGTTGAAACAGTGTTGTCGTTGTTACAGCTGAATTCGAACTTCAAAAAAAAATCGACATCTCGGGTCGCTCCGGGAAAATCCCTAATCGATTTCACATCTCACATCTGGCTGACGCTGGCTTACGAAACGCTAAATGCATTTAGCGAAAAATCCTAATGACCGCGCCCCCCCCCGTCATTAGGATTTTGGACAAAACTGCGTTAAGTTTGCCAAAACGCTTTTCGGGATGTCTCACGTGATGGGACACGTCGACAGACAGCCTGTCGCAGACGTGGACACAATATGTCGTTTCCTAAATGCATTTAGGAATTCCTAAATGCATTTACGACTTTTTTGGGTCAAAACTCCTAAATGCATTTAGGAATTCTTAAATGCATTTAGGAATTCTTAAATGCATTTAGGAATTCTTAAATGCATTTAGGAATGCCCCGAGCGGATACACGATTAGATAAATCAGTAGAATCGTCCGATGGTAATTTCCGCCCATCTGGACCGCGTAATTTTTGTGATGACATTGTTTCGTAAATGCATTTACGTTTCGTCCACTAAACCTTGAACTTCTCATTAGTCAATCACCAGCAGCAACAGCAGCAACAGCAAAGCTCGAATCCCAATGGGCGATACAGTCGAATGTTCCATCTCACGATCGCCAGACGCTAACGATGACAATGCCACAACAGTCGCGTGTATGTACCACGACGCCACCCACGCGTTATGGCATGGCATGCTGGAAAGCAAAAAGCAAAGCACTGCCGCGCTGACATGATCTTGCGGTCATATGATGTAATGGCGATATCCATGTTAACATCGCATGGTAATTAATCGTGCTGTCCAAAAAGATCGACGCCTAGTGGAGATCGCATATTTGTGATCGACAACGCCTAGTACTTACTTAATCACCAACAGCAGTAGCAGCAGCAAAGCGCGAATCCCAACGGGCGACACAGACGAACTTCCGATCTCACGATCGCCAGACGCTAACGATGACAGTGCCACTGCAGTCGCGTACATTTATCGCGACGCCACCCTCGCGTTATGGCATGGCATGTTGGGAAGCAAAAAGTGAAGCACTGTCGCGCACATGATCCTACGGTCAGATGGCCTAGTGGAGATCTCTTTTTGAGATCGATTCGCCAACCTCTGACCTTTATAATCTTCACCCAAACCAAATTACCTTACTTACCTTACGTTACTTACCTTAATCAGTAGCCGCAGCAACAGCAGCAAAGCTCGAATCCCAACGGGCGATACATTCGAATTTTCCATCTCACGATCGCTAGACGCTAACGATGACAGTGCCACAACAGTCGCGTGTATGTACCACGACGCCACCCACGCGTTATGGCATGGCATGCTGGGAAGCAAAAAGCAAAGCACTCCAGACATCGATCAGCAATTACACACAACGGGCCAGTGATATCCACTCGGCACTTATAGCGTGTAATACTGAGTCGGGTGACCCGAAGAATTGTTATGCAATAAGAAGAGACTTATTAGATATCATCATAGACGAAAGAGGCTTAGGAAAAGACGGATGTGAGCTTTTTTGTAACCCTGCAAACTCTCACCCAGGAATCAAATCAAGGAGGTGCATTCCCACGGCAGCTATGAAGAAGGCGCTGAGACCCTTTTGCCACAAAGGGAGGATAGGATGGGATGGACTTGCAAGAGATGCATATGTCAATAGTGTCACGGGAAAAGGAAAGAAGGTCTATGGGAACCCACCCTTTGATGGGGGGGTTCTCAGGGAAGCATCTGCTGTTATGCAAACGTTGTCCCGTGGCCTAGAGGCGGCCAGGACTTCGGAGGGATTTGAGGGAATTTGGATCCTACCGTTGTCTCCAAAGAACCTTAAAAAGTGGACAGGTAAAGGCTTTAAGTTAATCTTCAAATACCCAAGGGGGACCATACCCTTCATACCACATGATTACTGGTCGGGTAAAGGGCCCTACACAATGCCAGGGGAGGGATGTTACAAAGATAAGTATTCGGATGTAGTTATATTGTCCATTGACAGTGAGAGCATGGGCTATCCTGTTAGTAAGAAACTTGACAATGAAAAAATGCAATACAAGTTGCTTCAGTGGTTCATAAATGTAGTCCCGCATAAAAAGATCACCCCCAAATTGCTCAAAGATACGGGCCTGCACCCGGATATGATTGAGCGAGTCTTGAGTGAGAGGGACGGTCGGTTGCCACCCCGACTGTGCCCGTGGGTGGAGGGCAGGAATAATGTGGAACAACGAAACCAGTACCCTGGAGCACACTTGGATGGCGGACACAGGAATGCAGGAGGAACCCCCTTCCTTAATGCGGTGGAGTGGCCGGAGGAACTTACTCTTATGGGGTACTTACCAGAAGGCTTTGGCAAGGTGCTCAAAGGGATTGGGGTTCCACACCGTGGGGTGAAGACACTTTTGAAAAAACTGTCCAGGATGTGTAGGCGTCATGCAAGGGAAAGATGCATATTGCATGAAACGGGAGCCCTACCTGAGAGTGGCATTGTAGAAGAGGCACCCAGCTTTCAGGAACTCCGCATGGGAGATATGAAAGAAACCGATGTGGTAAAGGCAGCAGGGGAAATGCTAAGCAGCTATGTGAACCCCCACCCTCCCCCCAGCCCCCACGGGGCTGGGGCCCCTTAGGGCCCCGGCCCTAAGGGGGCACCACCGGCTCAGGGGCCGGAGCACCCCTGGGCTTTTTCTCACTTCATCACCACCACCGCCCACACCGCTTCCATCTCCATCGTGCATCAGCTCCACGACCTGCTGATGTTTTTTCCGACGCTGGTGGCAGACACGCTTTCATTAGTGCCTTGCCACCCTTGCTTCCACGCTTTGTGGAATGCTTCCTGCCTTAGCAGACTGTCATGTATGAGGGGAACCGACTCAAGTAGATCGTTCCGAAGGCGTTGCCTTACTCATCGACGTAAATGTTTTATTATTATTATTGGGATAAGTTTACACGGGGTCGACATTTCATTTTAACTACATCGGGGGCCGACATCATTTTAATCCACATCAAGCGTATTAATTTCATTTGTCCACATCGGGGGCCGATATTTGCTTTATTCATTATCGACATTCATTTTTAATTCCACATCAAGCTGACATTTGATTTTTAATCCACATCGGGGCTGACACGCCTAACAGCCATTATCGGTGTAGACATCTCATTTTAATCCACATCGGGGGTTGGCATTGCATAGCATGCGTAAACAGAAGACACACGCAACGATATAAAGTAAACGAAACATAACTACGCAAATCCAACCGGCAGATATGCAACTCGTATTACGATGAGCATATCTACCGGTTGGATTTGCGAAATAATGTTTTTTGGTGCCGCAAACGATGAAAGACTGTCTTGTTTGGCGAAATGAAACAGTTTTTCACTGCTGGACACTCCAAAAAACATTATTTCGCGAATCCAACCGGTAGATATTTTCATCGCGATATGATTTACATATCTACCGGTTGTATTTGCATAATTATGTTTCGTTTACATTATATCCTTACGTTGAAGGTAATGCATACCCCCGATGTGGATTAAAATGAGATGTCTACACCCGATGTGGATTAAAATGAGATGTCGGCCCCCGATGTAGATTAAAACGAGGTGTCGGCCCCCAATGTAGATTAAAATGGACACGCCTACCCCGATGGGATTAAAATGAAGTGTCTGCCTCGATGGGATTAAAATGAAGTGTCTGCCCTGATGTGGATTAAATGAAGCGTCTGCCCCTGATGTGGATTAAATGAGATGTCTACACCCGATGTGGATTAAAATGAAATGTCGGCCCCCGATGTAGACTTATCCCATTATTATTATTATGCAAAGCACTGTCGCGCACATGATCCTGCGGTCATATGATGTAATGGCGATATCCGTGTTAACATCGCATGGTAATTAATCGTGCTGTCCAAAAAGATCGACGCCTAGTGGAGATCGCATATTTGTGATCGACAGCGCCTAGTATTGTCATACATTCAATCAGCAGCAGCAACAAAGCGCGAATCCCAACGGGCGGCGCAGTAGAAATTGCCATCTGACGATCGCCAGACGCTAACGATGGCATCGCCACCTCGCCACCGCAGTCGCGTGTCTGAAACCGCGACGCCACCCCGACATCGTGGCATGGCGGACCCGATGTGCAGCTTGTGCATACTGATAATGCGACCATCTGAGCGCGCCACGTCGGAACGATAATTATTGATCTCGCGTTGCCCGTCCGATATGTGTGCACCGTCCGAAAGGAATGAAACCCGCGACCGATGAAGATGTATGACGTGGCATGCATCGTTTCCATTGCGAACGATGAAGCGGAATCGCAGTACAGGTGCTCCACGGAAAATAAGGATCCCCGAAAATAAGAATTTTATAGGATGTTCAGGCCGTCGGATGGGGTAGCACTTCATTTTTGTCGCAAGGTTATTTTATTTGTCGCACCGTGCGACAAAACTGCAATTATACCGTGCGACATAAATGAGCGTTGCGCTCATTTCTGTCGCACCTGCGACAAACATGAGCGCAACGCTCATTTCTGTCGTGAAAATTCGCAGAAATCCACAAAATTCACAGAAAATTTTCAGATGACCAAATTTGTATGGACAGGAATAGCAAGGATAACAAATTATGAAAAACAAATCGGACAAACGATTATTTTAATTGCATTCAGGGTGTCGTGTTGAACGGAGGAATTAATTCGCGAAAATTCCTTTCAATAAAATCGCCACACAGAAAGAGAATCGGACCCCATCCCCACCCCATAATCGATGACGATGACGATGACACCCGAATGGTGTCATGGCATAATGATGAGGTCAAACACGCTCGAGAGTTTTCCAGTGTCGGCTTTTGCAGAATCGTGACCGTTTTTGCAAAATCTGTCCGTTTTTGCAGTGGTGAGTGTTCAAATGTCATTTGTTAAATATGCAATTTTAAGAATAACACGGAACGTTTCCCCCGCAGTGTGCCCCTGTCGAGCCAAAACAAGATTACTTCTTAAGATCATGTATTAATCTAAGCAAGAATTTCCTATTGAATATTATCACATATTCCTACTAAGTTTATCGATACGCGCATCACGTAGAATGATACCCGCAATCGCAACTATTGGGGGTTTTAGAAACTCAAAATTCCGTTCGCTATACCCGGATGAACGCGCCAGCCTACAGTGAGATGTATGGTTGACTGACGAGTCTGTCCAATTTATTTCGGAAAGATAACACACACCAGGTGCTATTTTTGCAAACAATTCCCTCACGCGATGCGCATGCTCGCTTGCAAGCGAGCGCGCGAATGAGGGAAGAAATCCTAGCGGAAACGTGGACGCAAATGACATCCGCGTTTCCGCCAGAGCTGTCAGTGCAGTGTCAGATGCTCAAAATATGTTGTATATGCATATGAGATATGCGTGATAAAGCCATGCTGTGCATTATGCGTCGCTGCTGCGCGTGAGTCGAGTCAGCGGACTCGACGAATGACAAAATCATCCACCCCCTCTAACGCGCCGCGTCCAGACTCCTAGAATCTGAACGGATCTTGCGCGCGCAAGAAATATGAGGTTCCTAACATACTTTAGAATGCATATGCAAAGTTACGTTGTGTTTGGTAGACGGGATTATTCCAAACACAACGGTCGCTGAAGAGTGACTTACGGGGCGCTCAGTTCAGCGGTCTTAGCAGTATATAATGCAAGCGGATTCTGTTTTCCTCGTATGAAAGTGGTAGTGTTGCGACAAATTCATAATTGGAAATTCCGCATATCTTTGTGGTATAATTGTGAATTGTTAAACTCTCGTTGTCGGCTACGAGCGATCGGTCGAGACAATCCGGGGTAGGACTGCTGATGCTGAGGTCGGTATCCCTCAGATGCTATCGTATCATGATTGGCCGGTAAAGCGCGAGCGCTCGACACAATCCGGGGTAGGACTGCTGACATGGGCAGAAAGTTTTTGGAAAATTTCCAACGGCATAATTTTTGAGGGACAGCTCCTGCGGTGTGGCCTGTTGATGTCACTTTTTTCCAGGAAACCTGTTTCGCTCCTTTAAGGGAAACGAAATGAAAAACAGCATATTTCTGAAAAAGCTGCGAAGCGTCGTTAATATAAACGAATCTTTTTGCGACACGACAAATAAAAGGACCTCGCGACACAAAAGAGATGCTTCCGTCGGATGGTCCTTAACATTGGCTTAATTATCGAATTTCGAATATATGAACCGTCCATTTGCCCGATTTAATTACTCCGTCCAGCACCTTAAATCGGTGGAGCACCCGTATTATATGAGTATTGATACGGCTGGATATACAGGCGCCGTGAATATATTATCAATATACAAAGAAACACTGCAAAGTTGGACAGCAATGCAAGTGTACGGATGAGCGGGTTTGTGAGTGCAGTCTCTGTAAGAAGATCTGCTGAAGCACAACGCTTCCTCACTTATGTACCATACGTCTCCCATCATCTTAGATGGTACCGCCATTGGGTTGTGAACCCGAGACGTAGGTTGAACGACCAACATTGTGGAAACGACTAGTTCGTTCATGCTGCGCATGCGAGTTCCGCACATGCTAAAAGCCAAGATGGTTCTTGTTTGTATTCAAGATGTATCTTTGCTTTGCCATCTTCGAGTTCGACTTACGAACTCTCGATGACAGGGATGCCTGATAATATGACATTATCATCTGGCGACATGTACAGTCATCGTCGACCGTACTGACGAATGTCATATCAATATATGACGCGACTCGACATGTACAGTCATGGTCGACCGTACTGTCGACTGTCATAAATATATGACACGACCGACTGACATGACATGACATGGTATGACATGTCTGACAGGTATGACATGTATGACATGTATGACACAGATGTCATCGGTCATGACCCTGACAGATCTCCCCTCTTAAAAGAGTTGTGACCTCACAACGGGCATACCTTTGTATATGTCTATGATGTCTTTGTCGTTGTCGCTTCTTGCTGGTACCAGTCTTCTTACATCGATTTGAGGCGTCCCTCATGGTGTTTTTAGGTTATTGGGGGGAACTGAGTCCACTTTAGTCCCTCACCTTACAGTTCTTAGGATGTAGCCCACCTTTCTGGAAATCGTATCGTATTTCAGAGTGACGTTTCAAGGTTCAATGAATTGCGTTTCGTGATGCAGATTGACGCTGGATTACTGATTGATCCATACGTATCGTGCGTCAGAGTGACGATTCAAAGCATCCGAAGTATACGTTACGGATTATTTGCGCTAGCCGTCGTCGCTTTGCGAACGATGATCCCACGATTTAACAATTTATAATCGAACGATTCTCGGCCTGATATATACAACTGATCGACGAAAACCCTTGGGTACATGTTTCCACAGTTATATATAGTGCACCCAACCCTTCCTCCCCTCCTGAAGCTACTATGGAGGTTCACAGGCGGCAACGGGGAGCCCGGGTTTGTTTCCGGAGTTATTTCACCGGGGGCTTGTTTTAATGCAAACGGAGTGGCCCTGCTTAACGGGATTGGACTTATAATCCTTTACCCGGTCTGCTCATCTCCTTAATATTTGGTCCGGTACGCGCGCTTTGACGAACATCTATCGCGATGAGTGAGAATGGATTCGCCACGTACTAATGTGAAATTTCTTTAGTTATGTTTGTCAAGCACAACTTAGGATCACAACTCCGTCTACCTCAGTCGATATCTCCGGTAGCTCGGATGACTGGCCAAAAATCCGATGACAAACCACGGCTTTGGCAAAGGTAGCATATAGCAGTTTTTATTTATCCACAGATATGATATCTCGCATGTGTGCGTATCTGTGCAAGGGTATGATTTTGAACAAGGCTCACTACACCTTTAGCAAGGAAGGATCAATTCCCGCTTCAATGCAACATAATGACAAACATTAAGAGCAAGGTTATATAGATGATCGACATGTATTAGTATATATTACAAGAAGTAAAGGCATAAGGCTTAATATAATGTCTAGCCTTCATAGGCAGCTATAATGTCTGCTGCATTGGTGAGCTCTGTGGCTTTGACCCAGGTGTCATGCTCAGGACCGTAGCCTGCATATCGTACTAAATAGTATTTGACACCTCTAGTGAACTTATCCGAGAGTATATGTGATATCTCAAACAGTGGTTGCCCTTCTTCGGTGATCATCTGTGGCAGAGGCAAAGGTGCTTGGATCGAGTCGTTGTACAGCTCTAATCTGGAAACAGGCTGTACCGGATGAATACGGATATCAAGATCTCCGAAATCTAACTCGTATGCGCGTCCATGGCTAAGCACTTTGGAAATGGTGAACGGCCCAATATATGGCTGCTTAAAGTGTCTGCCTGCCTCTGTCAAACCAGTCCATTGAATAAACTCGGTCCGTAAAAGAACTTTCTGCCCAACTGCAAACTGCTTAGGCATGTGAGTCTTATTGAATCTGGCTTGGCTAATCTCTGCTGCTCGGGAAATGTTGTCTACCGCGTTGGCATGAACAGCCGAGTACTGGTCAAAATGATCTCGAATAGCTCTTTGTATTGGAACAGGAGCTTCTGGCGGAATAGTGATAACCAAGTCATGAGGCGAAAGTGGTTGCGCCATCGAGTCGAGATAAAATGGTGAATAACCAGTTGATGCAGAAACGGTATTGTTAATTGCAAACTCCACCAGAGGCAACTTGTCCTCCCACGAATTGGCTGAAGTATCATTGCAACAACACCTGAACATGAAAAAAATACTACTTAATCAGTTTATAAACCAGAGGATGGTGAAATCAAATCATGAATCAACAATTTAAAAATTACCTGAGGATATCCTCAATGAAGGCATGGCTCCTCTCATTGGCAGCATTCGACTGTGGATGGTGTGATGATGTCATGGACAATCTCGTACCAGTAGATTTCCACAGTGTCTGCCAGAATGTAGAGGTGAATCTGGGGTCTCGATCTGAGATGATGTTCCTTGGAAGACCATGGAGCTTGAAGATATGCTGCATATAGATAGAAGCAGTATGCTGAGCTGTCCAGGTCATGCTGAAAGGAATGAGATGACAACGATGAGAGAATTGGCACATTACCACAAATATACTGTCGTGCCCATTAGTGGTGATAGGCAGGTCAGTGATCCAATCAAGAGATACATCTAGCCATTTTGTCTTAGGCACGGAATATCGTATATGTGCCTGACCATAAGGCTTGTGTCGCCTCGTTTTATGGCGCTGACAAACGGGGCACTCCCGAATGTACTTGATGGCTGCCGTTGTCATTCCTGGCCAATAATACCGGCTACGCAGAAGATGAAGCATGCGATTTTTGCCTACATGACCAGAAATAGTGGCTGAGTGGCACTCATGAAGGAGAATGTGGCGGAGCTGTGTGATCTCACCGTCATCTGTGGGGACTTTAGCTGTTGGAGGAATGTACAGCTGTCTGCCATATATGGTTTTACGATAGATTAACCCCTGAATGAGCTCGAAGCTGTAGCTGCTGACTGACTGTGATGAAGTCGATGCGTGTCAGCTTAGCCAAAATAGTCTGTGCAAATGTGTCACGATCATACTCGGATATGATGATGTCGTGCAGCTGATGAGCTGATGAAGAAGATATAAGAGCAATGAATGTAGAATCTGTGGGTGGTATGACTGGAACCTCGGTGATGTCTATATGTTTCAGACAATCAGTGAGTTCAAAGAGTGTAGAGATACGCGTGAGTGCGTCTGCAACCTTATTCTTCTCGCCAGCAATGTGCTCTATACGGAAGTTGTACTCGGTGCGTCGCGCAAAGAATGGGTGAATGGGTGAATGGGCGAATGGGTAAATGGGTAATTCACCAAGTGAAAATACAAAACGGTCCTCGAATTATTTTCAAGTGAAAATACAACAACGCGTCCCTCTTCCGGAATATCGCCACACCCCCCCTCCCCGACAAGTGAAATTACACAACGGGCCCCGGAAATACTGAAAATACACTTTGGTCTCCTTTTGTGTAAACATGCACCGACACCTCCCCGATAAAGTCAAAATGCAAATCAGGTGAAAAACAACAAGTGAAAATACAAGGACGCGTCCTTCGTCCGGAATATCACCGCACCCCCCTCCCCGCCAAGTGAAATTCCACAACGGGCCCCGGAAATACTGAAAATACACTTTGGTCTCCTTTTGTGAAAAAATGCACCGACACCTCCCCGATAAAGTCAAAATGCAAATCAGGTGAAAAACAACAAGTGAAAATACAAGGACGCGTCCTTCGTCCGGAATATCACCGCACCCCCCGCCCCGACAAGTGAACTTACACAACGGGCCCCGGAAATACTGAACATACACTTTGGTCTCCTTTTGGTAAAAAATGCACCGAGACGTATCGTCCCCGCTCAAGTCCAAATCCAATTCAGGTGACAAACAACAAGTGAAAATACAATGACGCGTCCTTCTTCCGGAATATCCCCGCACCCCCCTCCCCGACAAGTGAACTTACACAACGGGCCCCAAAAACACTGAAAATACACTTTGGTATCCTTTTCTGAAAAATTGCACCGAGACGTATCCTCCCCGCTAAAGTCAAAATGCAATTCAGGTGAAAAACTACAAGTGATAATACTACGACGCGTCTCTCTTCAAAAATGTTGGTGTTTTTTAATACTGCAACCGTGCATGTTTACAAACCTGCATAAATATAAGTGAAAATACAAGTTCCCATTTTGCCTGGCAAAAGAATACAACTAGGACTCTATTCGACATCGATGACAACACAACCACAGCCCAGAAATAACGGACACGAATCAACCATCAAAAGATTATATAACAGGGTCCTCCCCCGTCATCGATGACAGTGCAACCGTTTTTGTTATAGGAATAACACGGCGACCAAGATTACTTCCCCCGTCATCGATGACAGGAAATACCAAAGAAATAATACTTCAGATTCATTTCTATTTATTTGTCAGAAAACATTTTTCGCCGAAGTTACTTTCCCCGTCATCGATGACAGCACACATCTGAAAAAGTTAAACTTCAGCTTCCCTTCTATTTATTTGTGAAAGTACAATTTTGTCTTCACCTAACTAAACTAATAACAGTTCCAGTCTAACACGTATCACTCAACCTCCAAAGTCTCAGAGTGCCATGCCCGCCAGACTTGAAGATATCATCAACATCGCCTGACAAAAGGTCTCTTGTTGGATCTCCATGCCAAAGAACGCACGTCTGGCATGTAATGCTCCAACTCCGGTGCTCCCTGTATACACACACTTGGACTACACTCAAGATATTTCACAAGAAGGCTTCTCTGAAAAACGTCATCGATGACAAAGTTTCCAACAGGCGCACATGCCAAACATTAAGAATAACTGAACTTTGGAAAACACTATACGCCTAGCAGACATGGTCATCATCTTGTTCCACATGCAAGCTCCTTTCAACACAATACAAGCCGGCATGCAACTCGATTACGAAAGCAGAACATACCGGTTCCCATGAACGGATCCATCACGAGCTGCCCTGGCAAGTACGTGTACCGCTGCACCAGCATATTCAACATATTTGGGTCTTTCTGTCCGTAAACCAAAGCCTTTCCAGAAGACCCACACTTTGCTTGCTTGAACGCAAGGCAGCCAGTCAGTGCGCAGTTATGTTTCAGCGTGCTCGATGGCACCACCTGCTTGAAAGCCTTGTTCATACGTGTGAACTCATCGTCAAGCAGGTCCTCAGCTTCAGCATAATCCTCCTGCACCTTCTCGTCATCGTCGCCCGGCGCCACATCTTCTCCACGCTCCTCCCGAATGCTTTCCTTCACCGAGCTCATCAACTGGCGCAACAAACTTGCCTTCTCCTCGTTCGACGGGCAAGTCAGGATGTTACCGGTAAACGAAGTCGACAGCACGTCGTAATTGTACTTACGGGCGAGAATGTATTTGTGACGTTCTGAAACTTGAGGTGTAAAGAAAGCTTTCCAGTCCATCACGAGTTTAGACGGCGTTCTTGCCAAGCATGTGTACCAGATTCCAGAGGAGCACGGAGTATTGCTCCTAATCTCAGCAAGCCTCAGCTGGGAGAATGTAATGCAACCTGCAGACAGTGACAACAACATCGTCATCGATGACGAAAAATACTGAACAAAATATTTCATATACGAAATAACTAGGCAAATATGAATCTCACATTGTCATCGATGACGATATTTTCAGATATGCTATACTACCGAAATAATACAGAAGACAACATACCGGGTAGGTTCACAAAACCAGTGAGGTTGCAGTTCTTCGATTCTCGTTCTATTTCTTGCAGCACTTCAAGTGTGCCCATCACCGTGAACACCGTGTCTCCGTCCGGCCCGCCTAGGTCCACAGCTTTCTCGTACTTGTCCATGCTGCCGTTGTTATCGGCCACTGAACCGAAGATTGCCTTCGTTGCCACCTTCCAGTCGATGTCAGTTGGGTACCCGGCTTTCTCGCTGCTTCCCCAGGGAACGTCCGTGATGACCGCGGCCACACCAACCCCCTCAAAGAACACGGACAGCAGCTGCTTCGTTGCTTTCACCGCGTCACAACACGCCAATGTCACCGCGGGTACTCCTGCGTAAGTGAGTATTTCACTTTGAAAAACCCAGCACTTGGTCTGCTCAGCACCAATGGCCACCACGGTCGCTTTGTAGTAGACATGATGTAAGGCCTTGGACACCTTTTCTTGACAAGATACATAGATGTCACTACAACTGTAGCCAATAGGCTTTCCCTCCAACGGGTTAGCAACCAGGAACTCCAGGAACTCGATCTCCTTTATCCCAGCCTTACGGGCGTCCCACGTAGAACCATCTCGCTTGGTCAGCTTCTTTTCTGTCTTGAAGTTGAGGTTTTTATCATCACCGCTCAGAGCTTCGTAACATTTTACTGGGTCCCACGGGCTACCGTAAAAGAATCCCGGCTGGTTTGGAACCTCGGGTGATTGCTTCGGGGCCTGAAACAAAAATATTCTTTTTAAGAAAGTCTTCATCATTGTGAACAAAAGCAACTGCTAAATCTTTACATTATAACTTCAACAACTCACCGGTGTTGCGTGACGAGATTCGGATGTCGGAGCTTCAGGAATGGAAGCCAGTATAGGTGGCAACTCAGGTAAACCGGATTCTTTCTCTGGCGTCCCCCCCATCTCTAGCTTCTGCGTGACTGATTCCAACGTCGCCTGAAGAGATAACCTCCGCTCCTTCTTCTTCTTACGATCCGTGGTCAGAACTTCGAGCTCGTCCCTTCTCCTCTTCAACTCTGCCCTTACTGCCTCTCCCGTCTCGTCATGTAAGCCAATCGCTTGGAGGTTCTCGCTCACGTAGTTATTTATTGCTCTATTTAACTTCTTCACAGTCTTCTTTGCAGCTTCGTGCTCATCAGCTGCATGCTTTGCCTCTGCGAGGAGAGTAAAGTCCTCTGCGAGCAGAACAAAGTGTGACCAAAGTTTGTTCAGTCTTAAACAGTAAACGTAAGTCATGTGTGAACGTGAAAAAACTTAAAAGGCATCGTAATGTACTGCCTAAACTTCGTCATCGATGACGAAAAACTTCGTCATCGATGACGAAAAACAAACAAGTTCTTGTGACAAGGTGTTTTTCTGAAAGTTTTACGTACCAGCAATACTCGCTGGCTTAAAAGCGTCCCGCATGTCAAAGGCTACGTGTGCCTGCTGCGCGGTGTCCTCGTTGGAAGGTTGTTGCCCCCCTTCAGCGCCGTTTCCGCCTTCCAACCAGGCTTTAAATTGTGCGTCAGCGCTATCTGCTGAGGGCTCCTCATGCTGAGACTCAGCCACCTTCTCTCCAGAGACTGCTTCTTTTGCATGCTCTTCAACCTCCTTCGCAGGTTTAACATGAACTTTAACGGCCTCCACGTCCATCTCCTCCACATCGTCGTCCTTGTAGAAAACAAAGGTTTTGAACTTCCCCTCCACGAACGCAAGTGCCCTTTTTATTTCGTCCTCTTTCAGTCGGCAAGCGACTGGGCTGGAAGGCGATGGGCTTTTGTCAACCGGAAATAGATAGGTGTCTTGGCTGCGAGACCCACTTTATTCGTTAGCTATAAATAATAACAGCTTGTAAGGAGAACTACAGCACTTTGATCAAAGGAAGCACACTGTTTAAACGAAAAGAAGAAGGTAAAATAACCTTACCATCCTTTAACGATTTGAGCCATGAAGTCATCTGCTTTTTCTTGGTTGAAAGTCACACCCGTTTCTTTCATGAGCCCTTCAAGTCTTGCCGTTATCTTTTCCCTCATTTTAAGGGTCGTGCAGTAGTCAGTAAAGCCCCTTGCTGACTTAATGACCGGCGTGTGATCCTGCATGGTTTGTGTCTGCTCCCAGTGTCCTTTCTCAGAATCTTCTCCCTTCTTGAAATAGTTCACGTTCTTGCACACAGCCTGAAAGGCTTTCACCTGAAAAGTCACCACAACATGCTATGCTTTAAAGTTCTACCTGTTCTGCATGCCGAAACCGGGAATACATGAACGCAGTTGTCATCGATGTAGACAATATTTCAAACGAAAACAAATTTAAGGTAAGGAATATTTTTCTTGCATCAGTTATACCTTATTTTCCAGCGACAGATCCCCAAGCTCCTTGTTTGAATACAAACTAGCAAACCCGAAAGGACTGTGACTTCCAAGCTCCTCGCAGTTCTTCTCAACCAAATCAAGCAGTCGCTGGTCCTCACTTAGAAGTCTGTGAACGGAGATGAGCTTCTTGAAAAAGGTTTGGTTGTAGTCTTCATCGAGCGTGCCGTAACGAGCAACCATCGCAGGTCCAGAAAGCTTCGTTTCCTTTGGCCAGGCTTTCAAAAGCCGATCAAAATACATGAACTTTGAAAAAAAGTTATAAGCCTTCACTCCCTTCTCGTTCGACACAAAACGCGAGCCAGCAAGAAAGTTGATCTCCATTGGCGTGATGTCCTCAGAAAAAACCTGGCACAAGCATTCAAGCTTAGAAGAATATTGTCATCGATGACAAAAATATTTCTAAACGTGTCCCAGTGGCGTAATGTCCTCAGAAAAAACCTTGCACAAGCATTCAGGCTTAGAAAAATATTGTCATCGATGACAAAAATATTTCTAAACG
The DNA here is from genome assembly GCA_001247695.2 of Cymbomonas tetramitiformis. Taxonomy (NCBI): domain Eukaryota; kingdom Viridiplantae; phylum Chlorophyta; class Pyramimonadophyceae; order Pyramimonadales; family Pyramimonadaceae; genus Cymbomonas; species Cymbomonas tetramitiformis. Next base: position 64,365 of record LGRX02001607.1, on the reverse strand, counting down.
AGTCTCAGTGGCGTAATGTCCTCAGAAAAAACCTGGCACAATCACGCAGGCTCTGAAAAATATTGTCATCGATGACAAAAATATTCCTAAACGAAAATATGTCCAGTGAATAAACACACAGGTACCCAGACCGTCATCGATGACAAAGAATACTAAGTTTCTAAAAATATTACGACTAATTATCCACGCAGAGACATGCTTCGTCATCGATGACGTTTGAGAAAGAGTTACTGCACGAACCAAAAGCGAACTCCTTGACAAAATACCGGAAGCTTGTCATCGATGCCAAAATAAATAAATAAAAAACTACCTCAGAGAAACACTCAAGACAACTATTTTAATCTTAAATGTTATCAAAGAAAACTTTGAATAGAATTAAAACTTACCTGCACCCTGGCCGTCAGCCAGCGCTTGTCGCCGGGTCCGACTTTCTTGCCTGCAATGACGGCACCTTCTTTATACGCCTTTCGGAAACCTTCGTTTCTTCCGTGTCCGTCAATTGCCTTGTACTTGTGCCTGTAATTAAAGCTAATGGGTCAGGAAAGTAAAAAGAACACACGACGTAAACCAAAGAAATAGCTCACCCCTTACTGCTCGGCGTCTTGTACCACATCATGTCGCACATGGGGTCGAATCCCACGAGCTCGATGCGCTTCATGGCCTCCACCGCACAATGCTTGTGACCTCTTGGATTGTCATCAAAAGAGCACTCACTCAAGTTCAGTTCCAAAGTTTCAACATATCTTGCCTTGTGTATCTCCCCAAGATTAAGAGAGTCAACCACCTCCTCTGACTGTTCAGAACCGGTGGGTGCAGCAGACTTTCCCCGCGCACTTCTTGGCTTGCTGACTACGTTCCATTATATGGGCACTTTAGTATTTCTTTTTCCGGCCGAGTCTGCCATTTAATTATCACTGAGTGTGCAGCGTTGACTGTGGAGTGAGGTGGGGTGGCAGTCACAAAAATTTTGAACTGACAAAGGGGCCGCCACTCTCCGCGTCTTATTGTCTAAATTCGTCAACCACTCGTGACTTCCAGCCGCGCGCGTCGCGCGCTTGTTTTTGGGGGGGATTAGGGGCGGTGGGAAGTGAGTTGGGAGGGGGTTAGGGGGCGGTGGGAAGGTTGGGGGAAGTAAGGGGGGATGATTTCATATATAATATTATATTGGCAATTTCAATTTTCAACTGTCTAGCTCGAACTACTTAACAACAACTTGTTTTTCGAACTGCACACTCCTTAACAAACAAATATAGAACTCCAAGAAGGTTGCAACTTCCAGATGAAAATTTAATTAGCTTGATAGCAGGTAAATACTTGACAAATTATTGTTTTGTCGATAACATGTCATCGATGACAATACGCCCCCTCCCTCTCTCTAAGCTCTGACTGAATCTTTACATGTTAGCTTTTTCGTCATCGATGACATTCGCGTACGTGTGAAATATTACAGCTATTTGAACTATTCCATTTGCACAATGGGCAACTTTGTCGATTTCTTCTTCGAAACCCCGCAAGGTGTTCTTCTTTGTCGGCCTATTCCATGGCGTGCACGTGGGAAGCGATGCCAAGTTTTGCACAAGGACATTTGTGACGCCTTCGGACTTAACCCCGACGATGGATTGGCTGTTGCTAAACTGGCTAGTAGGAAATATGTCTGTGACAAGGAGGTGTACCGCGTGGACCCGGAATGGGGCTACTCAGTTATAGGTTGTTTGATTGATACCGAAGACGAGCCCGAAGATGCTTCACCTAAAACTCCTCCCGCAAGCTCCGCGGCTTCAGGGTCTGAGGACGAACCTGAGATCACTGGCGAAGTTGCTCCCACTTTTGACAACTCATGCGACTCGGAACCTGCAGATACCTTTGAACCTGAGCTTGATACTCCTGTTGCGAATTTGTCAAAGCAGGACTTTGAGTTTGCAAACGCGTTCCCCAAAGATACAATCTTCACCACCCAAGTGCCTCCTAACGTCGACGGGAACATTACCTTCGGTTTCCACGTCAAACAACCTCCATCCAAGGATAGACGTGGGGTTTCTTTGGTTAAACTCCCATTCTTTCAAACACCGCGTACTTGGTCACATGCGAATAAATCGACCGACAAGGCAATAACTGATAACTGGAAGCAGTTGGGCGCCAAGGTCAACATTCGAAGTGTGAAATGCCTTGGAGAGGCAGTATGCAAGAATAAGACTTGTCCGTTCCTTCAAATACATGGCAAAAACTTCATTGAAAAGGTATGAAACTGTTTTTGTACTTTGTATAATTATAGTACTTTCAAATATCGTCATCGATGACAGTTGTTTCGCTGTTTATTTTTTCAGAAAAGATGCTTTATAATGTTTTGACTGTTTTGGCATCGATGACGAATATTGTTACTTGCTTGCAAAACATTTTCATTGAATAAATATAGCCTGTAATTCAATAGGTGGCGCAAGTCGGGAAACAAGTACAAGTGGCACCGATATGTGCAAAGTGCAAACAAACTACATCCATGAAACCTTGTGCCGCTACCGCCACGCTTTACCGTGGTGAACTTAAGCCCGGATCAGGCTATTTGTTGATGTTTAAACACATCGGGAAACACTCTTGCACAAACCTTGTCAAAAAAACCAAGCCAGCAGAGCTTGGGGAAACCGAAACTGAGGCAGTCTTGAAGGCAATCCCCGAGATGGGCGCAGCTCGATTGGAAAACCTGAAGATGGCTGCAACCGCCAATGTGATGAACAAACTGCTGAGTGGACACGAGTCAACCACCCTAGAAGACGTACTGAACGTGTCAGAGGCGGTGCAAGATGTTCGGGCTTTGGAGTACGTTATTCGAGGAAGCAAGAGCTCGACGTATGTCCCCTCAAAGGACCCCGATGTCGAGATACGACAGTTGCGTCAGCGCTTGCAAGAACTTGGACTCCGCGCGTTGTTGTTCGAAAGGTACGCATTCAAAACATAGCAATATCAATATTGATGTTGTTCCATGTTTGTTATTTGCAGCCCAGAAGGCATCGTCATCCATAGCCAATGACTCGGATGGAGTTACGGATAATAGCGTCACTCTTCCAGGCGACGCCACGATATCCGGAGCGGAAATACGTGCTGCTGCTGGATCATCGGGCGAAGACACACACTGAGTCGATGATATTTCAGAGCTGCCATCACGTACCGGCAGCGTCTGCTCCTGTCGTAACCGCTGGTGATGTCGTATGGCGATCCGATGCTGGCGACGATGCTTGGCGTTCAACCACCGCGTGTACCCAGCCAGGTTCTGGTCGGGCGAAGACACACACTGAGCCGTCGAAATCTCAGAACAACTACCACTTATCGGCAGCGCCAGCCGCTGTCGTAACCGTTGTTGGAGACACCTGTATGCACCCCGTGTCAGCGCTCTTCGCACACGAGACACCCCTGGAGCCTGGCTCCGGGTTATTCGCTGACATGGTGTTGGCAGGTGATCTTCGGTTTCAATCAATGACCGAACAACATCTCAGTGAGACCCGGGAGGAAGGAAGGGCTTGGGGGCCGAGGTCTTGGAGCTCACAGCTGGAGTCTGTGGCTGGACCGGAGCCCGGCCCTTCCGTGGAGCTTCGGCGGTCCCTTCCTTCAAAGGTTTCAAAGGTTGTTACTCCTCCCGGCCTCACCGACAGGGAGCAGGACCACTGGGACAGGCTGTGGTGTGAGGATCACACCCAGCCCACCCAGTGGTACGACACCCTGCCGGCTTCGGCCGCAACGACTTCGAGGGTACCACGAGCACCGCCTCCGGTAGTGCCCTTCCCTCCCAGCTCTGGCCCGTGCTATGTCACCGCAGGAGCTGGACTATATGCCACGGCTATGGACCTCCCTGCCAGCGGACACGGGGTGTCTGCGGGGTCCGTAGTCGGGGCCTCGGACGAGCCCGACAGCCCTGAGCCCCGTGGCTCAGGGGAAGGACAGTACTATGACCCTCCACCGCCCGTCACTGGACCTGCCCTGCGTAGGGGTGTAGGTAGGGGTGGTGTACCCTTCTACAGACATGCCCTCGTCTCCACACTTGTTGTCCTCGGCTTCCTGGGCTGTGCCATGGCAGATGTGAGCATGCTTGAAGGACAGGAGGATGCCTCGGACGGACTGAGACTGCTGTCACCTGGTGGTCCACGGGGAGGGGCCCAGGGGACGGGGACGGGGATACTGTATGATTGGGGCTCTGATGGTGGCACTTGGGCTGATAGTAACAATCACACTGAGAAGGAATCGTGGTAAAATGTGGTAAACTGGTGTTAAAATGTGGTAAACTGGTGGTAAACGGCGGTAAGCCCCTATGTGGGGTGCTAATCAGGTGGTAAACGTTAAAATATTTATAAAAAGAAATAACTGACGGTAAATCATTGGTAATTTGCGGTAACATAGGTTGAAGCATGGTAAAAGCCTGGTAGTTTCAGAACGGAGCGTGGTAAACGAGGATCTGGAATGGTAAATGGTCGTGACCTAATGGTAAATGGATATAAAATTTCGCAATGTAGTATAAATATAGAGACGGAGCTGGTAAACCGTGGTAAACGAGGATCCTGAAAGGTAGATGTGCAATTCTCTGGTCTGTGGCCAAGGTAGAATTGACAGGAGTGGAGCGACTGGCGAATGGCGGCCAGGTATGAACGCAGGCAGGGGTATACATCATCGTTCAGTAGATAGGTGGGATGCGTCACATACAGATCGTATCATACCTGTCTCGGCTAAACCAGTAGGGAGCCGAAAGGTAGCCGATTTTAGTGGCCACGCGCACCATAGCTGGTAAGAGATAGAGGTAACGTAGCCAAGAAACCAAGTTAGGTTCTTGAAGTTGAAGTTTTCAAAAAACAGTTAAACTGTAACAGTTTATTTTTTTGTTTATTTAATTTAAGTAGCAGAAGGTCGGGAAAGAAAATGGCTGGTAAGTAGTTTTACTTTTTTCTTGAATCACGCGGGTGACAGAAAGCAGTTCTGTTGCAATGTATGCAGAACAGGTAGTTTACTTTTAAAAGCGAGTACTGTTACTTAAGAATGGAGAGTACCCGAACAGGAGCAACGAGCGCTGCTGAACAAGGTGCACCTAAACGGGCAAGGACGGCCACGGTTGGCAGCGAGGCAGGCCAGGCCGCACTCGCTCCAAAGGTTACGTGCCCCATGCGTGTCTCTTGTGGATGTGCATGTTGGATAGGTTCGTGGCTTAATTAGTTAACCGCTGTTCGACTGAAAGAGCGGACGGCTCCTGAAAGTTTCTGCGTAAATAGGTGGTCAGCGAATATGTGGATACACACAGCCGGTGACTGCGCCCTGGTGCGGAATCACGTGCTTAGAATAATAAAACATTTACGCTAGCAAAGGGGACAAAGTCCTGAGAGTGCGGTAACCCTGCAAAGCAGGCTAGTGAAAACACTAGGGGCTACTCCCTCTACTATAGCGCGCCCACAAAGGGGCTCAACCCACTTTTCAGCAGGGTGGCATCTAGAGAAAAAGCTAGGTGCTAAGCAAAAAACTCTAGAAGATGGAGAAGCAGCCATGGCCGGGTGAGTGGAGGGGTGGCTGAATCTGAGGCGGTGGGGAGGGAAGTCGAAGAATTAAGGGGGTATTTGGAGACGATGAGGAAGGGGGTCAGGGTGGGCGGGGAGAGGGAGGTGGTGGGGGGAGGGGAGGGTGGAGTGCCCCCTCCCTAAAGGACAGAGAGCCATCTTTTATTGCAAGACTTTTGAAAAATTATTGCAGGAGGGTTTGAAGAAAGTCGTTTGTTTTTTGCACAGCTTCTGTTTCTGCCATGGTCTCATTGCCCAGGATGTCAACTGTATGCGGGTCAGTGTTCAAGGTGGTGGAGGTGTTTAACAGAAACACGTCTCGCCTATTTCTGGTGTGTTGCCTACAGATTCTTGAAAGTTTTTTAAGGAGAGGTTTAATCTTGCCACGGGGAACACCTATCGTGTTGAGGACAGTACCAAAAAGAGGAGGGAGGTACCCCATGAGTGTAAGTGCTTTGGGCCATTTCACGGTGCTAATGAAGGGCTTAGAAGTTGCATTGGTGATTGTCGTGTCATGGTGACCGCCATAATAATGCTCAGCACCATTCTGATGATAGGGGGGGTCTTGAGTGGGCCATGGGCACAGCGAAGAAGGAAGTACGTTGTCCCTTTCGTTCAGAACTTCATTCCAAATATCAGGGCTGACTCCGGTGTATTCTAGTCTCTTCTCCGTGACTCTGGACTTAGGAAGGACATTGAGGAACCATCTAGCAATCTTTTTCTGTGTAGGCCTCCAGTCAAAGGCTGGTTGAGTATCGCTGGGTGCACTGTCTATAGCTATGATAACGACATCCGAAAAATCATCCTTATAGCATCCGCCACCTGGGAGAACGTAGTCATCTATGTTTTTATTCGGAAGAAAGGCATCTTGAATGGGAAAGAGAATGGGGTGAGTGTTTAGTATTGTTTTGAGACGGTTAGCAATTATTGTGTTAAATAGTTTAAGACCCGTTTCCAACATTGTGAGGGGTCTAGAGTTATCTATTGTACATGGTGCAGAGGGATTTTTAGGGATTGGAAGGATGACTCCAGATTTTGCACTCTTTGGAAATTTCCCAGTTATAAGAATGTGGTTAAAAAGTGAGACAGTAACCTCTTGAAAATTCTCTGGGCCCTTGATCCACTGCGAGTATCTCATTCCTGAGGGTCCTGGTGCTGTGGAGATACCGCAGTCCGAGTATGCTTGTTGGAGTTCTTTGTGCGTGATTTCTGTCAGTAGTCTAGCAGTGGCCGTATCGGGGATTTTAGGGCTATCCTTTAGAATGTCAGCGAGCCACTGTGGGAGTTCATCTGGCTCATTCGGGTTAGTAGAAAATAGTTTTTTATTTTTGTATTCATCTAGTGTTGTGTTTAGTCTTTCTGTCTTTGTCTCGGGTATCTTTCCATCACTACCTGGGGTAGCGGCTGCACCTTTTTCAGTAGGTTTCATCTTTCCCATGACTGTGTCTAGAAACCTAGAAAGGTTAGTTGAGAAAAGATGCTGCAGGGCTTCCTTTTCTCGGAGATTGCGTCGTTCAATGTCTGTGTCTCTGCTTTTCTGAAAAGCATTTCTGATTATTACATAATTTTCATGCAAACGTGATCCCAATGTGGCTGCCGTTTCATTGTGTTTGGGTTTGAGCGAGGCAAACGGTAGCGTGCGGGCAGCCTTTTTGGCTTGCTTAGGAATGTTTCTTGCATGAGTTCTTGTATCCAAATATTTGATGATGCGGCGTACTGTGTTTAGCCATTTGTATATATAGTTAGATACTGCTGATGGTTTTTCGGACCTCCCAGCTATGTTCAGATTCTTGGTGCCAAAGGCGTCACTTGCCGCCTGATGTGCCAATTTGTGCAGGGTATCCCATGTCGCGTCAGGGTGCATTTCCTTGAGGCCAGTGCCGCCGTTTCTAGTTGCTTCCGATCCATTTTCCATTTCGAGTGTGCTATGTAGTCTTTCAGTGTAAGACACCCAGCCTGTAGCGTATTGGAATAAATGGGCGGTGCAGTCTATTTTTTCCGAATGCATCTCAGATCCGTACAGGTTCCAGAATTTAGCAGGCATATGGGGTTGTAGAAGAATATTCCAGCTGGTCATGTGCTCATCTGTGTTGGATTTCGTGATTTTCTTAACTTCCAGTGAGCTGAATGACAGGTGTCGTTTGAGATAGGCATTTACATCTTTCTTATTTAACCCCTTAGCTGCGACACGTTGAGAATTCTCAACAAGGCCTCGAAAATGAGAGCGTGACTTACCATGAAACTGTATATGTGCGGTTGGCGCATCGAATATTGTAAGGTTTGTGGGTGCACTCATGATATATGGCTACAGGTTAACCAATAGTATAGCACATATACTAGTGCGATATCTCTCTCACGTGTTAGTATTTCCAAACCCAAATTTGTCTATTTGTGTCATTTTGCGCTTAAATTTGGCTTTGAAAAGTAGCTAACCAAGCCATAAACATCCCGTATTGGTAAGCATATACGTGGCCATGTGGAAATATACGGTAGAAATGGATCTCAACGCCAGTCTCGCATGCAACATGGGGTATTATATCACCACATAGTCTCATTTTATGAGCAAAATCACCTGAGTTTTAGCTTAAGTATGGAAAACATTTCTTAAGTGAGGAAAACATTTGAATCCAAGTGTTTTTTCGGTGTTTTTTTGGCCATTTTTGGTATTTTTTAGCACATTGGGCGGTATTAATGCGTACTATGGATTAGGGATAGTCTAACATGTCAATTTCCGCGATATTTTACCATGATACAAGTCAATAAGACTGCAGTCACGCATCGTACACAAGACGTATGCGTAATTTCTATGCTCAAAATACTCAAAATTTTGGTTGGATAATCCATATATCTCGAGATATACGATAGATATAGCTATACCATGATTCGTTGTGGCTTATTTGATGGTATCCTATAACATACATGATGTCGCATGCGTGCATGCGGCCATGATCACGCAATACTTTGAATTGTCCCCAAACCACATATTTTTGCAAAAAATTCCAACCGCAACTAAGGGGTTAAAAGGTGAGGCGAACCTATATGCCAGATGTTATCTTTGTCGTTATGGCCTAGGTTGAGACCACCTTCCGGCATCCCCTTTCCTCTAGAGAGTAAGTGAGCTGCATGCCATGGGCTATTAAGGTGAATCCACCATTCCTTGGGTTTGTTGTGCCATTTTAGACATTGTTCTATGTTGTCTGCCTCTTTATTTTTAGCTATGAGCTTGCTCACTGTTATGGGGCTTCCGTCAGTATTATCCCGTTTAAGATCGAGATCAGTTATAAAAAATAAACTTTCGCTGTAATACGGTATGTGCTCGAAAGCTGCACGTAGTAGTGTAGTGTAATAAATACGACCGCAGTGACGGCTCGAACACAGCAAGTCAGAACAAGTAGCTTTTGTAATAACAGATGTGATAAAGTCGTGCTGAGATAATAATATAAAAACCAAAATACTCTGTACAAATAACGATATGAAATACCGGAGCTAATGCTGGCTACTCATAAGCTTTTCGGTTTGAGCCACAAACCTTCCTCAGTGAGCTTTGCAGGAACTAAAAAGTCAGTCCCAATGTTGGCTTAATATGATGCGAAGAACCAAGCTACTGTTGACCATAGTGATAAGATGTACAGTCACAGGCAGTTGGGATACACTCCGATTTCTCTCTAGGCGAGCTGGCAAATAATTTCTCAAGCAGTTATGCCGTCATAGTCAGATAGCCTAGCACCATACAAAACTCAAAAGCAACTGGGTCGTCACCAAGGCAGTGAGCTGGAGAGTCTCAGTCAAATGTCTCACGTAATAAGTTCTAAAAATCTTCCACGCTTTTGTAATACAAAGTGACAAAAGTGTCTTACGTAAAAACTTCTGAAAAACTGCCACGAGTGTGTAAGACAGTTTGAAATTCTCAGCATAAAAGAAAGTAAAAGATAGCAGTCCCCATAAAAACTGAACCAAGTCTCACCCAGGACTCACCAACCAGGATCACTACCCCAGTGCACCGGCCCGTAGGCCCCTCATTTTCCACCCCACCAGTGCAGACCCAACACAGCCCCCACTTCACTGCATCACCCACCGCCCTCCGCCGTCCCGCCAGGTGTCTGCCCCATTCATTCCATAAATCAACACTACATTTCTCTTCTCCATTGTCACTCACAGCCGAAGACCACACTTCTCCATTCGTCGTAGGAGACGGCGCCAGAACCCATCAGGAGAGCGGGACACCATCCTCTCCAGTGCCTCAAAGAGCCAACCCTGCGGGTAGCTTTGCCATCGAAGCTCACGGAGAACATCAATCACGGCCGCTGCCTTCAAGCCGTCATTCGAGCAGTGTCTCTCCACCCGGTACAAAGCATTCACGGTACTCGCCATTTTCTGAACTCTACTGCAATCGGAAAAGTATGAGACGAACGGGAAAAAGAGAAGGCTTCCCCGCTTCGTCACACCAGCCTGCACATTTTTAGTGACCATTTTTGTGCTCACGCCGCCAGAGTCAACTGTCAACTGCATCCCGCAGAACACCCAAGTGAGCCCATCGGAGGTCAGTTCAACCGTCATCCCGTCAGGGTAGCACGCCTCAAGATAGCCCGTAAAGATTCTCCTCATCGCTTCCCGCCCCGCAGAGTCTCCGCCACGGTCCCAAGCCACCAAGAGTGTGCAATCGTCCATAAGCCGTGTGCCAAGGATCTTCGCGCCCGATAGCCGCCGGTCCGCCCCCAGAGACATCATCCACTGCATCTCTCCAAAGACACAGACACACTGTGCTAAGCCAGGGCTCGCGCCGCCACCGATCCCGATACCGCTAGTCTGCCGAACCAGAGTGCCAGCCACACAGAGGTACCCATTGTCTAGGATAAAACGAACGCCCGCCAAGATCTGAGCAGGTGTCATTCTTACCGCAACACGTCTGGGTGTACCCGCCTCATACCAATCGACGCCTTTCCTGCCTCTCGTGTTAACGAGCAAACCCGGCCTGTCGCCCATCGCCATTCTCACCACAAATTCTGTCGCTTGCAGGAGAACCGTGTGTTGCAGCATCACGTACATTTCTTTCACATCGAAGCTTGCCGCCATCACAGTGTCACCCTTGCCGATCGCCGAATTAAACTGCCCGAGCCGACCCGAAATTTCCTGCGTAGCCGCCACGTTAAAGTGTCCACCAAGCTGGCCGATCAAGAAGCACAAGGCCCGCCCCACCCTGTTCTGCAACATCCTGTCAGGTGCATTAAAACATGGTACGACGGGTCGGCGTTTCTCACAAAGGGAGGCATCTTTATGCTTCACCATCAGGTAAAGAACACCAAAAGAGCCATCGAGGAAGAACGTCGCCACCTGATCCAGACCCGCCGCCTTATACCGGAGCTTCATTTGCCGAACCACCTCTGCGCTGTCAAACTCAACGAGAGAGTAGTTGCCTCCATCCCGCTCAGCACGAAGCCACTCCTGGTAGACGGAAAGGCAAACCCCGAAGCCGACTGCCACATTCCTGTCAAGGACCCCCCGAGCTAAGCCGGGCATCCCGTTCAGCAGCCTCCAAAATTCTGTCACCGGTGGGATCACTTCCGTCGAGTGCTCTGACTGGTATGCCAACTCCGCATCATGTACCGCCGTCATTAGCTTCCCCCCCAGGCTGTTAAGCAGGAGGCCCGCCGCCACTCCCCCTTTCATCAACACTCGGAATCGCTCAAGGACCCGCCGCTCCTCCTCGAACGCCCGGACCTGCGGCCTCGCCTGGGCTGCCGCCTGCCAACAGAATTCAACTCCCCAGTCCGCCGAGTATGTCACCCCCGCATCACTCACCGCCGATCCGAACGCTCCTGACACCCGAGCCAACCCCTGCTGTGTCACCGGCCGGTGTTTCGCAGCCGCGCGGTTCTGAATCAGCAGTATGCTCACGTCGAACTTAGCACCGGTTGAGCGATCCTTAAAACCCAAGGCACTCTGCGGCGCAAGAAAAGCGAACTTCTTCTTCTTCAGAATACAAACCAGCTCGACGCCCTCTCTTTCATCCCAGCGTTCCCAATACGGGCACACCAGCACAACACGGCACGGTTTACGAGTAGAACGAGCAGAAAAGAGAGCGTGATCAATACACTTTCGGATATGAGCAAGGGTATAAATCGGGTTTCCCAACGCACAAAGGTGCCAAAGAATACGATAAGAGTTTTCGACTGCGCCAAAGCAAGTGTCCTCAGAATATGGAGTGCAGAAAACTGCGCTGTTAACATTCACGTCAAGAGGTGAAGCGAAAAGTTCATCGAGCAAAGAAAAGCAGAATCGGAGCGCATCCTGTTTCGTATAAGGAGTAATCCAATAGTCTTGTGTGACTAACCTCGCCCACGCCAGTAGTCTCCGCACTGCTGAGTAAAGGTGAGTCATTACAGAAACTTTCGGGTGGCCCATCGCAGTAGAGTATGCGTCTAGCCTCTTTAAAAGAAACACAAATCTGTCCCAAAGTACCTGAACAACCAAGCCAGTAGAGCCACAAATTGCAACGAAAAAAGTGTCCTCAGTCACGTTTTCAACCACAGCGTAGTGAGCTCCATCAACAGTGCATTGCCACGGCAAAAGTTTGCGCAGCGCAGCCATTGACACCGTCTCGAAGTGGCGAAGCTGCCGTAAATAATCGGAAGTACTAGTCAGTAAAAAATCAGAAGTACCCACAGAGTGCCGGGGAGTGTCCTTAAGACTGCGGTTGAGGGCTGCAAACTTCCCATCGAGCTCAGTGGTTCGAAAGCACACGTGCCCATTACGTCGAGGCAAGTCAGGATCCAGTCTGTCACAGCGACACTCAGCATTGTCAACGCAAAGAGACACAGAGGAATGCCATGGGCTATTAAGGTGAATCCACCATTCCTTGGGTTTGTTGTGCCATTTTAGACATTGTTCTATGTTGTCTGCCTCTTTATTTTTAGCTATGAGCTTGCTCACTGTTATGGGGCTTCCGTCAGTATTATCCCGTTTAAGATCGAGATCAGTGGTGCCACCCTTAATGGTGCTGATAGCGGTTCTAGCTTTGTTTTTATTGATGCACGCGTGCACGAGTTCGTTTGTGCTGTATCCATTTGCTTCGAGAAGTCCTACGATATCTTTCCTGTTTATTTTCCTTTTTGTATCCTTATTTTTGTTTGTCATTCTAATTGGGTACCCTGGGTACTCACCATGTGTGGTTTCCTTGGCACCATTAAATCTAGGTGTTGGCAAAGTTGTATCGGCGGAAATCTCCGGTTTGGTGTCGTTTTGAGGGAGCTTAAATTCAGCCCATACTATCCCGTGGTCGGAGATGATATAAGGGTTTTCCTCCGTCCATCCTGTTTTAACTGTCATTTCTGCCATAGCTGTGTTGGCCATGATATGGGTGAGTTTTGCTTTTGAGTTTTTGGATATGACATGTGTGAAAATTTCCGTGTTTGGATTACGGTCCATTATCAGTTCATTAAGGGAGCATCTGTCATTGTTGAAATAGGTTAAAAGATGCTTATTCTTTTCGACATGCTCTTGATATGACATGTAATTTCCACCTGACACCCGCTGATTTGGGGTAATGGTGCAGTTTTTGTCACCTATCTCTACGTAGGCCTTTTTTGGATTATTTCCTGCCTTCCCTGCCCAGTCAGTGAGTGTGTCATATAATTCCACTTGTTCCTCTACTAGTGTAGCATCATTCATATAACCCCTGGCTATGTGAAGCTCAAAACCGTTATTTCCTGAAAATTTGGTCATTACTGCTCTCTTTGCATCTCCATCGATTGTGGTGACCGAGGTGGATAGTGGCAAACTTTTCGGATTCCAAAGGATCATGGAACCAATGGAAGCTCTTTCATTTACATGAGACGTGCGAAATTGGATTCCTTTTTGTGTCATTAGGGTTTTGATTAATGCAAGGTTTTCAGTATTTACCTTGGTTTCTGATATACATATTATATCAGCCCGTCCGTCAATTAAAAGATTGCAGATTGTTTCTAATTTGATTAAACTGTCTTTATCTTCTTTGTGGTGTCGGAGGCCTCTCATATTCATACCCATTATAATCAAATTGTTAGAGTGTTGTGCTAGTTGTAGTTTTGTGAGTCGGTCTATTTCTTCTGACTGTCTCATGGCGTTTTTGTGTTTTGCTTTTTGTAGTATGCAACTGCCATCTGCGTCATAAATGTTCTCAATATCAAAGATTTTGTTTGTGCATTTGGTTTTAAGGATTATTCTCTTTTGTTTATGAGAGTGTTTCCTGCGGTATCCATATGTGTGGGGTTCACAAGAAGGCTTTCCTTTGCCTGAGATGAGGTGATTATAAGCAGTGTGGGTGGATTTACAGTCTTTGTGCTCAGAATTTGGCTTTGTTGGATGTGCATCAATTTTCGGAAGGTGGGTTCTCAGTGATTGTCGTATGGTCGAAATGGCTTTGTTATTTTCGTGTTTGATTATCCTGGCTTCTCTGCCCGTTTGTGGTAGAATTCTAATGTTTAGGTTTTCAAGTTCGTATAGTAGGTCTCTGTTTAATTGTGCTGCTGAGAAGAATTTAGTGTTGTGCAGGATGTGACAGAGTTTGTGGGCTACTATAAAATTGAAAACCCCCATGTTATTCGGATGTACTCCCAGTTTCAAGGTTATGCGGTGCACCCTCAGGTCTTGAGGGAAAAGTGTGGAAATGTCTTTCTGGTGTTTATTGTTAGAGATATCAAACTCACAGTGAATAATCTTTCTTTCTGGAATGATGTGGACTGCAGTTGACCATATGTCCTTAGTCGCAAGAAGATGAATTTGAATGTTGGTGTTATCCGTGCTCGAGGTGTGATGATATTTCCTATGCGATTCGATGGCTTCTGAAACAATTGTTTCATTAGTGGTGTGTGTCTTCCATTTCAGTCTAAAAGTTTCTATCAGAGTTTCTATCTGCTTTTTGGGTGTGGCACCTCTGCGTGTGAGGATGTGGTGGGAAGGTGAGGTCATATAAGAGCCGCTGATTGCGGCGTCATTTCCAGCGTGCTCCAAGTGTTTGAGCTCCAGTGTGTTACGGGTATTCTTTACCTGAAGCCCTATTTCTTTCCTCATTTCTAATCGGTATTTATGTATTTCCTTTTGCATCGTTTTGTTGCCATACTCCCCAATACATAAATCAGATTTTAGGTACTCGAAAAATGAGGTCTGGTGCGAGCCTCTGTTCCATTGTGCCCATCCGAAGGCGGTTTTTGCTACCCATGTGCCACAGTTGTATGTATCTGTTTGAAATGTTTCCTTGCTAATGGTAGTTGTGAATTCCTTATATTCTGTAGTGGTTATGAAAATTTTTAACCAGGTTTTGAGTGCTGCCTCAATCATATTAATGGTTTCTCTTTCGCCTTTATCTCCAAAGGGATCATATATGTAAGCTTCTATTTTCCCAGGTGATGATGAGCGAATCATTATGAGACGCCAATGTATATTGTCACACACGCCTATTTGTGTGTGGCCATATTTCTTGAGTCTGCTATTAATGAGTTGTGAGAGTTTTTGGTCCTCCCCTGTCATCTTCCGCATCATGTCTGTAAGGTCCATAGGGGCTATGGTACTCGGGTCCCGTATTTTCATTGCATCACCAACATGAGTTGCATTTAACCACCCCTTTTCTGAAAGGAGTGATTCCGTGGCCATTGTGGTTTCAACTACTGCGTTATCTTCGGTGCTTGCTCCACCGCTTAACAGCTGCTTGGGTTCCGAAATATTATATTGTTTGGTATCGTTATCCTTCTTGTGGTGGGTTTTATATTTCATTATTCTTAGAGGTAAATTCATTTTGGGTTTCTTTGCAGTTTGGGTCCGTGTTCTCTCCCAAAGCCATGCCATTTTGGGGTTTAGAATCATGTATTTCAAGGCGCTCTTGCTTATCCTTTTGCAGGCCTTAGGTCTCTTGTGGGCTAGGTGTATTATGACTCTGGGTCCCGGGAAATAATTTTTAGGGTTCAACTTCATTCTGCTGAGTTCCGCCATTATATGAAGAAGCATGATAGTGGGCCCGTAGGTGGTTGTTTGCATTTCCGCTCGTGTTTTAATAATATTTTCCTCACATCTCAAGAGGTGTCTCATTATGTAATATGTCATAATTATGCTGCCGCTTATAGCTTTATCTATTTTTATTTCCATTTAAAATATATTTCGGGCCATGCTGGACTTACTATAAGATACATATATTGTGTTGAGTTAACAGCCCTTTCGGTCCATACCAGATTGAAGGTATACTTTTTTAGATTTTTCTTCCATCGCGTTAGATTTGCAATATATCGCCGTATTATTTCCGAGCACCGTATTAGTTTATCTGTGGCCCGCTTGACTACACTCCGCGTGTCTTTTACAAGACCAGTGCGCACCTCGCTTCCCCCGCTCCCGTGGTTTCTGAACATTATTGTGCTCTCCGTGTTACGCGTTACACCCACTTGTTGCCTCCCCTCAGCTGCCATACCGTTTATTTGGGCATTCCTCTTTCGCACATGGTTTCGTATATGTCCTCGGGTCCCTTCCCTGAAATCTTTTGGTTCTAGGCTCTTTTTTGCAAAATTTCGATTTTTAACGAATTGTGCCTCATGCAATTCGCTTCCGGTCCAAGGTTGTCCGTTTGCCTTTATTTTTTCCCTGCTAACCCTTTTTGTCATATATAAGCATTGTGTGAAATATTTTCGCCCCATTTTACTTCTACGCACTTCCACCCGTACCGTATTCACTAGGTATCGACTCAAGAGGTTAGGGTTTCCCATTATTTTTGTGCTTATGGCCGCCTTTTCCCCTATAAACATGTGTTCGTGCCCCCGAGCCTCTCGTAAGATTATTTTATCAGTACTATTACGGTGTATTGCATTCAGTCCTAAGTTGTTTAAACACCGAGCTAAGTTTACCGTGACCCGCTTCAGGTTAGTAACAAACCGCTTCGGAAAGTATATGGGTTTATTTGTATTATTTGTTGACCGCATGTTGTTTTCCAGGCACCGTGTAAGTATTATTAAACTTTCTGTATAATGCATTGAGTTAACAGTATGCCGTGTTAAGTTACCTGCATATTGTGTAGTGTTTCCTGCTTTGGTTTCCCGTCCTCTTAAGTTTGCTAGGCACCGTGTGTGGTTATTTATTAATATTTTGGTGTTTAGAAACCGGTGAAGGTTTTCATATAAGTTTGTTGGTTCGGGTGCCTCGGGAGGTGAGCTATGTGAGGATTTGCTGGTCACGGAAATGTTTTGTTGAATATGATTATAAGTTTTAGGTTTCATGCGGTTGCAGGGTAAGTATGTGCTGAGTGTAGAAAGCAGATATGTGAGGTATGCTTTTTTGTAGGTTGTATGCTTTACTTGCAGTGGTGAGTTATGGCAAATCAATGGCAAGCTAGAGCACTCAAAAAGTATATTACTTTTATTAATTCTCAGCTGAGCTTTGAGAGACTGGAAGTTCCCGCAGGGGGGTGCTGAGACAGTGCTAGGTGGGTAATTTGCAGTACACAATTGTGCTAAATGGTCAGAGCTGCAGTGTATGCGGTCAGCACTGAAAAGTGTAAAATGTACAGCACTATATGAGAGTGCAGGCAGGTCAGCTAAACAGCTGTAAGCTGCGGAGCTGAGACAGGTAGCTTTCCTATAACCTAGGTGTGTTCTGCTTAGGATCAACAGTAGGGAATTGTCATATCTGAGCAACTGTTTCCACTTTGCGGAATGTTTGGGTGTGGGATTCCAAGTTCCTGCAAGAAAGTTTGCAGCCAGCCCGCCGCTCCATAATCTGTTAAGTATGCAGCACATACAAGAAAGCTGAAAGAAATGGGAGAGCTGTAGGGAACACACCTGCTTAGAACTAAGCCATATCTTCGTCTTGTTCCGGCGGGAGCTGGTCAAACTGATTTGCCAGTGCAATTGGCTGTGCAGTGGCAGCTTCTGCAATCTCCCGCCTCCTCGATTGCCCCTCGTGCTGCTTTCTTGCTGGGCTGCTCGATGGCGGTTCAGCAGAACGCTTTTTCTTACCTGTGTGAGTTTGTTAGCATAAGATCTAACCATACTTAAGAGTTGAATTGAAAAAAGAGAGTTAATGCCTCGGCCTTTGACAGGCAGGCATAAGGATTGACAAGAAGAGGCAAGCTTACAAGTAAAGAGGTAGGCTATGGTTGTGTTACCCGTGAGGCGGCAGGCGGAGCAGAAACAGCCAAAAGGATGACCACCGTGGCGGTAGCCGCTGTGGGTTTTTTTCAGCGGCGCAGAGTTCCCGCTTGCGGAGGCGGATGCAGCAGGTGTTGGCCCCCCGCTTGTTTTAGACGTAGGTGTCTTGAAAATGTCCACTTTTGCAGAGTGTGACGTGCGGTCTTTTTTACCCAGTGCCTGCTTACGGAATTTAGCCGGGCAATTCCGAGAGCAGTGGTTGAGTGCTGAACGGCCAGTACACTCTTTGCAGATGAATGCTGTGCACCTGTGTGCATATATGTGTTTCCGCACAGTTATAAGTGAAATGCTCTTTGTTACCCGTTTAGGTTTGCTAACACAATTAACAAAGGGAGGAAAGCACAATGGGAGATTAGTTTCTAACCTGGTAATCCATATCATACCAATCTTCTTGAAGGGGTATTCCAGAGGCATAGTGTAAAGCGCGTGTGTGGGATCTTTCGTGTCGATCGTGTCTGGTTCTGGGTGTCTTCCTAGTGGTTTTTTGAGTGTGGTAAAAAACCGATGCGTAAGCTTGTCCCCTTCCGTGTAAGTCTGGTAAAAGGGGATGTCGTTAATGTACTTTCCGAAGACAGTTGTTTTTAAGTGTTCTGTGATCTTGTTGAGTGTCGGCTGGCAGTTCGCTTTGTTTGCTTTGAAAGTGACGTTGAAACTGGTAAATCTGTGTGACTTAGGTGTTATAATGTAGGCTGAGTCGTCAATGTCAAGTACTGCTAGTTTGACCAACGAGGCTGCTTCTGTTTGAGATGCCACCTTGACGTGAATGAAAGGAGCGAGCTGATTTCTGTATTTCCTCCCTGTTACACTGAGAACTGCAATGTCCAAGTGTTGTCTGGAGAGATGAGTCCTAATCTGTTTGCGCGCTTGTTCAATTTCCCTTGCTGTGAATTCTCCTGTTTTCCTGGAAGTCATACGGTGAATTTTGACAGACGCTAGAAAGTTTTCGTTCGCCAAATCCTCTGCTTCCTCGTCACTTTCGTTTTCATATTCAGTTTTTGTAGACTCCTCATATTTTTTCGCTTCAGAGATTGTCCCAAAGTCAAAGTCCCCAGATTCCTCGTGGTTCTGAAGTCCTTCTGCGGTAAGATTCTGTTCTCCTGTTTCAGCTTCAGGTGCGTCCTCGTCCTCACGTTCAATTCCAGGGTCAGATTCATACTCTCCTTCAGTGTCTTCCTTATCCTGCTGTTCCTGCTCCTCCTCTATTGTACTAAGATTCAATGCGTTTAGTCCCAGCGATGCTGCTGAGTTTTCTGGTCTGGAATGTTTCTCTGCGAGTGTGTCTGCTGTTTTTTCCAGTGTGTGTGTGTGTATATATCATAACCAAGGAGCGCCTCTCCGAGTTTGAGCAGGCAGGTGTCGTGAAATTGGCCCCTTGATGCTTCGAGAATGCGTTTGGTGAACTGGTTATCTCTTGACAGGTCCAGCTTCGCGCTATCTTCTTTCATAGCGAAGATTTCTGAGAAATTCTGCAGTGGAAACAGCGTAATGGTAACCAGGCTTTTTCCTCCTAAGTTATTCAAAGCGAGATTAGCGTAGGACAGCAGGTTAAGGGAGAGACTCACTTTGATTACTGTGCGCAGAAGCGCTCCTTGATGCCGAGGTACCAGTGTGCCAAAGAACTGCGTGGAGTCGGATGCCTCACCCCCAAGTAGCTGCCACTTGTTTACGAAACTGTCCAGCAGTAGATTACCTAAAGCCTCGTGTTCAACACCAGTGTTCTCCCACGCATAGAAAGCAGCTATGACTGTGTTTCGTTTCTTCCGTATTTCGAGGAATGTGCTAAAGTTGTCCCACTCCTCTGGGATGCACTCGTCAGCGTTATCTCCTTGTATGTCGCCCATAATGTATCTTTGCAACAACACGTTCCCACAAAGTGCGCAATGCGTAAGCAGCAGTATCAATTTTTTCGAGCTGTAGTTAAGCAGTCTTTTGTGTCTGTTAATTTTGCGCGTCTCATATGAGAGCAGATTTTGAGTTCCTCGAGGGTCAGAGCTGCGCTCTTTCCCCTCTTCACTCTGCGTGTATTTTCGTGCTTTGCCTACCAAATTTACTTTGGTAGGCTTAGTCACTTGTCAGTTTCACGTAAATCATAACAAGGATCATACCGTAGGCAAAGCAAACAGACAAAAGCGAAAGCGTATTCATAAGGGAAGGCGCGAGTCCCAGGGCGTACCTAGGCCTCGCCTTACCAGTTTTATTCTCCTGTCAGCTTCTAAAAGCTTCCTGAGAAATATATTATATTATCAAAAGATATTTACCAATTTTTCAGGGTTTTTTGGGACCCAGAGCATGAGGTCTGTATTGTTGCAGTTTTACTTTTTTCTTGAATCACGCGGGTGACAGAAAGCAGTTCTGTTGCAATGTATGCAGAACAGGTAGTTTACTTTTAAAAGCGAGTACTGTTACTTAAGAATGGAGAGTACCCGGACAGGAGCAACGGGCGCTGCTGAACAAGGTGCACCTAAACGGGCAAGGACGGCCACGGTTGGCAGCGAGGCAGGCCAGGCCGCACTCGCTCCAAAGGTTACGTGCCCCATGCTTGTCTCTTGTGGATGTGCATGTTGGATAGGTTCGTGGCTTAATTAGTTAACCGCTGTTCGACTGAAAGAGAGGACGGCTCCTGAAAGTTTCTGCGTAAATAGGTGGTCAGCGAATATGTGGATACACACAGCCGGTGACTGCGCCCTGGTGCGGAATCACGTGCTTAGGAAAAGTCACCGGCTGTGCGTATTCATTCATGTATGCAGGCCAGGCCGCACTCGCTCCAAAGGTTGCGTGCCCCATGCTTGTCTCTTGTGGATGTGCATGCTGGATAGGTTCGTAGCTTAATTAGTTAACCGCTGTTCGACTGAAAGAGCGGACGGCTCCTGAAAGTTTCTGCGTAAATAGGTGGTCAGCGAATATGTGGATACACACAGCCGGTGACTGCGCCCTGGTGCGGAATCACGTGCTTAGGAAAAGTCACCGGCTGTGCGTATTCATTCAGGTATGCGGACTCCCCTGTTTTCCGGCATGCACGCTGTGGGATGCCACTGCTGTGGGAATATCCCATGGTTTCCGCAGTGGATTCAAACATGCTTTCGTGAACTGGTGCGCAGGCCTCCGAAGCTGCAACCGTGCAGGGAGGCGGCCTCCCCCCGGTCGCTGGAGGAGTGGTCGAGGAAAACCCGGTAAGACCGTGAACTTTTCCTTCCCCTCCCTTCCCGTACGGGATCCCGCCCGCCCGCCCTTCATCTAGTGAACGCAGCCGCCACTCCGCGGGTGCCTGGTCAGCAGCCTACGCAAGGACCATAGGACCCAGGGACCAAGGGTGCGGGGAGGCTGCTCCGCTCCGCGCCGAATCAGGCGCGTGGCGCGTGCGGCGCTCTCCCCGGCGCCATGCCCTATGCTGCCTCATCTGCGGTTGCGAATCAGCGGCCACAGGGTGAGCAGCGGCGCTGCGAGTGGTGGGTGGGCAGGGATGGGCGAGGGTGCGTGTATTTCCTGCCTGCTTCACCGCCTACCCAGTTGACAGTTGCAGGTACCAAGAGGGCATGCTTGCTTGTATCACATACGCTTGCGTAACGTTTGTCATGCGCATGTGCAGGGGGGACAGGCACGAAGACGAAGCGACCCCGGCTGGCCGCCTGTGATACCCATGACGATGGCTAAACGGCCAGCTCCGGTGGGGCTCCTTGAACAGTTCAACGACCTGGCGACGAAGATACACGCCGGTATATGCCCTAAGTCGGGCATGCACGCTTCACCCGGCGGGGAAGGATGGCTTCAGGGGAACTTCGACATTCTCCTTGACAACGTGTTTAACAAGTGCGTGGCTTTCCAGCAGCTGGCTCCTCTGAGCCAGGAGCACACTGTGGCCAAGGGCAAATGCAGCCAGTGGATAAAGCAGAAGTTGCGCAATCTCAACAAGAGGTTTCAAACGCAGTGTGTGTCCCCTGCGAACTGCCGGCAGAATGTCCTCGGCGAGGCAGAACTAATGTGATATGGCATAGCAAGTTTTCGCGTCTAAAACGTGCGCTAACAGGGCTCAGACGGTCACATCACATGCGTTCAAATCAATAGAGGAAAAATGCGTGACATACCATGTATCCACACATACTCATCCCGGCTGCGACCGGGAGAAGAACATAGGGGAGACCAGCAGCCTGAAGTGCACCGGATGAAGGTTACTGAGAATCAACGTTCGGAGGCAGCACTGCAATAACTTAGCAGTCCTGAAGGTGGGATACTAAACAACCATAAGAAGCAAGCTGGGCAAAATACTTTGCTGTGGCGTGAAATAGCTTTGCTGAGGCAGTGTGTTAAGGAGCTGAAATTCAGAAGACCCTGAACCCTGAGAAAGTATACCCTACTCGGCGCTAGCAACGTTAGTTGCGGGCAGCTCAACCCATAGGAAGCTCCAGCTGACAGAGTAGTGCATATTGAGATTATCAGAAGTCCAATATCCGGATAAGCCCTGCTTTCCAGGAAAACGGACGCTCATCCGAGCTCATACTTTTGAACGACCTAAGAACTGCTCTCCATGGAGCCGAAGCAAACGCTCATAGGCTTTCCATCACTGAGACACTAGTGCTTTGCGCGCCAGGATGCACAGTTGTGTGTCGTGTTCACGTCCATGCGTGACACGGTCACGAAGGTGGTCCACAGTTGAAGCACGTGTCTTGTATGCTCCAATGCATAATCAGCTTTGAAGTATTTGCTTCTGAACATGCGGCCAACGCGGCAGGCGAACTTTGATGTGACAACTTCAGCCTGATGTTCGAAGACGGTGAACTAGAAGGGTGGGGTTTTCCCCGCAATATGGCCGATTCGGGCTAGCACGACCTGTGGTTTGATGATCCTCCGAACCCATTCACGCAAGAGGACTGGCACCATCCAACAGAGGTCACAACCCATAGCTAAACGTTCCCTTTTCGTTGACGTTAGGGCAAGAACGCTTTGTACATGGTATTATTTTTCACTCGATCCAGTTCAAAGAGAGCTATGAACCAGACATGATCACATGTTTTTTGTCCAAATGCTTCAAAGCTGATTATGCATTGGAGCATACAAGACACGTGCTTCAACTGTGGACCACCTTCGTGACCGTGTCACGCATGGACGTGAACACGACACACAACTGTGCATCCTGGCGCGCAAAGCACTAGTGTCTCAGTGATGGAAAGTCTATGAGCGTTTGCTTCGGCTCCATGGAGAGCAGTTCTTAGGTCGTTCAAAAGTATGAGCTCGGATGAGCGTCCGTTTTCCTGGAAAGCAGGGCTTATCCGGATATTGGACTTCTGATAATCTCAATATGCACTACTCTGTCAGCTGGAGCTTCCTATGGGTTGAGCTGCCCGCAACTAACGCTGCTAGCGCCGAGTAGGGTATACTTTCTCAGGGTTAAGGGTCTTCTGAATTTCAGCTCCTTAACACTCTGCCTCAGCAAAGCTATTTCACGCCACAGCAAAGTATTTTGCCCAGCTTGCTTCTTATGGTTGTTTAGTATCCCACCTTCAGGACTGCTAAGTTATTGCAGTGCTGCCTCCGAACGTTGATTCTCAGTAACCTTCATCCGGTGCACTTCAGGCTGCTGGTCTCCCCTATGTTCTTCTCCCGGTCGCAGCCGGGATGAGTATGTGTGGATACATGGTATGTCACGCATTTTTTCTCTATTGATTTGAACGCATGTGATGTGACCGTCTGAGCCCTGTTAGCGCACGTTTTAGACGCGAAAACTTGCTATGCCATATCACATATCTCTTATGCCACAGCGAGACACTACATGGAGGGCTTCAGAGTCGCTCACTCAGTGTATCGAACGCTATGATATCACAGGCAAAAGTCTTCGTCCGGCGCCGGATTGCTACTCAAGGAACCAAGATGCGCCATCTGTTCTCTGAGTGATGTTGGCGGGTGTTCATTCCATGAGGGTCCTGCTGCAATATGGTTTTTCCATAAACGTTGCTTGCCCTGAAAATCTGTGCCTGATAACACCGAGGTTTCAAAAAATATTTTTGTTTAAGTGAAGCCGGGACAAACGTTGTACTCACAATAGTTGGCGAAGAGTTCAATAAGACATTTCCCACCGTATTTAATTGTCGCGGTACGAACGCTGAAAACGCGGAGGCACTTGCATCTATCTTCCAGTTTGTGCCACCAGTCTCTTGAACTCTTGAGATTGAAGTGACCTCCAGATTGAGTTGGCTCCACTCTCGATTTCTGTTCGGGTGCGTGCCATTTATCTCTTCAGCAAATAGTACTCGAGGTCAAACTTCCGGAGGACCGCCTTCAGGTGCGTGCTTCAGGCCGTGGGGGGTGGCGTGTCGTTCAGGCCGCGGGGGGTGGCGGCATGTGGGGTGGCAGGTACCTGTGGGATATCGAAGGAAACGAGCTGTGCCACTGGGCGGTGGCGCGCATTAACGATCTCGCCACTACTTCAGGCGGCCGCAAACTGGTGCGTGTTGCTGGCACCGTCCCCTTCCAGCCGAGTCACATTTCTGGGCATCCCTGTATGCGGCTCTCCTCGTCGGATAGTCCTCAACCTGGTCCACTGCAGAATTTCGGAGGTGCAACGTGAGGGCGCGTATGGTGTGAAGTAGAGATATGCCCAGGTATATTTGACACAGACGCAGTGGGGTTTCATAGCTAAACCCTGAGTCGAAATGTGTGCTCACATCTCATACCACTCATTTCCAAGGGAATTTTTGCCTCGTGTAGTTTGGGGGGCGCGTACCAACGAACCTAGCATACAGGGGAATACGGGAGCTCCTGTCGAGTTCCCTTGTGCACATCACACAACCAGTTTGAAACTAGAAGGGACTTACTCTTTTTTTGCAATCGGAGTTTACAAGGCCTGGTGTAGTGAGTTCTTGGGGTGCGGAGCCACAAACATGATTTTCTCGAGTAAGATGGGGGTGCTTGGTGGCCGGTGTAGCTTAAAACTACACAGGTCGGGTTCGAGTCCCGACACCCCCGCTGACAAGCGTCTTGTGTATGCCAGGTTGGAGGAGGGACGGCGAAGATGGTCCACAAAATTGCTTCATCGTGTAGTCTGTGGGACGAGTATCCACGGACATCGCACACGGGGGGACTCGGGAGCTCATGCCGAGTTCCCTCGTGCTCATCACATAGCCCAAGTTGAAATAAGGAGGGGCTTACCACATTTTTGCAATCGGAGTTTGGCTGGGCCCAGTAAGTTCTTGGGGCGCGGAGCCACGAAGACGATTTTCTAGAGTAAGATGGGGGTGCTTGGTGGCATGTGTAGTTTTCAACTACACAGGTCGGGTTCGAGTCCCGACACCCCCGCTCACAAGCGTCTTGTGCATGCCAGGAGGAAGATCCCCATTGCTTTTTTATTTGGAAAACGCCCTAGTGCACTTCGGCCGGAATCGATTTGAGGTCAGGCTTTCAACCTTTTTTGCATACAGGGCGGCCTGAAAGTGGGTTGAGAGACTTGTATTAGGTATATTAGTTTCGTAGAAGTGCACTTACGGGTGTGCTTGTTTGGTCCAGGCCAAGGCTGGTTTTGGGTTCCGGCAGGGTGAAACCCAAAGTGAAATTGCAGGTTTCACCCTGAACCCAAAATGAACATCTTTCTACGTACCGCCAACGCATATTTTCATACTTGCACTTACTCCACGTCAAAAGTACCGTTCTAAACACAACTTATCTCGCCACGATGCTGCGCGAGCCGTGATTTGTGTAGAATAGGTCTGCTAGCACGGTTGCGTTGTCACTTTTTTGCATCGCATTATCGAATATTCAACCAAGTGCACTCCCAAGTTATAGTTCAAACTGGAATAAACGACTGTGTTATTATATGTATTGCTATACCTAGAAATGATATGCATACACGATTTGATACAGGCATGGTAAGGGTTCATAGCCAAACCCTGAGCCAAAATGTCTGCTCAGGCCTCATCGTTCACTCATTCACTTGCCCTCGGATATGTTACCTTTGTTTCTCGGATGGTTATATACATCAAATATGTGTAAGTTCCACGAAAAAAATTGGACTCAAACGAGTGAGAGCATGGATACGCTCACTTTCGCGATTCCGCCCTTGTACAACCATTATACGATCGGCCCCGTAATGCCATTTCCCCACCGGAGAGTGGTTGAAGTTGGAAAAATCCAATTTTTCCCACGGGGTTCACATTGTTACGCATTAAGCAATGCAAAGTATATAAAAAATACATACTTGAAAAAGTTTTGGGGATTTTTCGTCGAGAATCGTATTTTTGGTGATTTTTCTGAGTTCGCGCGGCAGAAAAACACACTAAATCGTCGAAAAAACATCAAATTTCTCAAAATTTGCATTCGAGAATGTTATTTTTTGTTTAAGTGCATCAAATGTGTGTAAATTCCACAAAAAAAATGACCCCAAAAAAATGAGACTGGAATGAGACTGGGGCCAGTCTCATTCCGGCGATTCCATCGTTGGTGGTCATCTGTTGGGTGAAGCAAAGCGAGCTGGATGTAGAGGTTTCCTCTGTCACTACGCAGTCGGATGAACCTTCAAGGTTTCCTCCCGGGGTAGCCGGCGCGTTGTCATGGTGCGAGGATGTCGTCTTTGTCGTGGGCTCGACCAGTGAGGATGATGGAGGGGATGCTCCCAAGGGGCTGGGACCCAGCTTCCTCATCTTGTACTGGTGTACTGCGTGTAGACTGCACCAGGCGCCAGGTAAGCCCACGTCTCCCGCTGTCCCGGGTATCGTGCCCACCTCAGTGTCCAAGGTGCAGAGAGAGGTCGAGGATCTCGCTGCTGCTCTTCGTGCGCCCTCCTTTTCCCACAGCCTGCTACCGGGGGAGGAGTCTGGGCTCGAAGTGGCGATCGCCTCCAGCTGCTCGGCGGGCGACAGCTCTCTCCAAGCCGCGTAGAGGTCGGAGGGGCTGGCGCTAGGGGACTCGAGGGCCTGCTGGTGACCGTCGTGTGAGAGGAGGTGCCACAGTGCTATGCGCTGATGGCCCTCTCTGCGATCTTGAGGTTCACGGGCAATGCGTACCCTCTCCGCCAGCTGGTTGGCGCGGTTCACGTGCTCCTTCGGCGATCGACTCCCAGAGCGTATGCGGCTACGGGTGCGCTCCCACATCTTATCCACCAGGTCCTTGGCAGCCTCCGGGGATTTGCGCAGAGCTCTGCGAACCTTTTGCATGGCGACTTCGAGGGGGAGAGAATACAGATCTCTCTTCCAGTGCCACGCAGTCAGCCTCTTCCGCGGATCTGCAAGGTTGGACTGATAGTTGGGTAATGGTAGGACAACACGTGGTTGGGGGCGAAGATCGCGGGGCTCTCCACGGTTGCTGCCCATAATGGGGGGTCTGTGCCGGGGAACTCGCCGCCCCCTCCGACCCTCGATTCTTGCCTGTGTGTAAGCAGGGCCGTCATCAAGAGGTAGTGATGGCTCGTCGAAAGAGGCGCTCTCTGCAAGGGGGTGGCTGGTCAGGTCATCCCTCGGCAGCGATGGGGCACCAGCCGAGCGGTAGGTGCGTCGCAAGCGGGTTCCAGAGGTGAAGGCCACGTTCTGGGGATGAGGTCGATGGCCCCAAGGGTCTCTGCGTCCTCGTGCGCGTCGGGGTTCCACTGGCTCTGACCGCTTCTCCAGGGCGGAGAGGGTCTGATCATCAGGGTGTGACCTCACTTCCCCGAAGGGCAGGGTCGGGGACTGGTCGCCGGCCAGTCATTCATCGTCCTCAACCGGGGGAAGACCGTCACCCTCCACAAGCTCGATACCAGCGAGGGCCGCCAGGGTCTGGTAGCTCTGCTCGTCCTCACAGGTAGCAAGTGCCAGGACCTCCTCGGAGAACTCCTCTGGGACGCCATCCACCGAGAAGATGTCCTCCTGCTGCTCGATGGCCCAGACGACGGCGGCCACGAACCCAGGAGAATTTGCCAATCGAGCAGGTGCATTGGCCCTCCACTCCTTGAGCTTGGTGAGCTGGTCTCATCCGTGCAGTTACGGACGATGTGCTCCGCGGAGCCGCAGGCGAAACACCGGCGGACCTTCGGAGCGGCAGGGCGGGGGAGACCAGGTGGGGGTGGCAATGGGGTAACTGCCGCGGCAGCGGTGGTGGTGGGCCCATTCTCCAGCATGGCGAGTGCTGGACGGTTCGAGGAAGGGGTACGCCTGTGTGAAGAAGGGGGTGCGAGGTGAGGGGTTGGCGAAGGAGACAGTGCGGGGAGGACGATCTTGAGTGCGCCTCTGCGCCGCCTCCGTGTCAATGTCATTCTCCACCTCCTCAGCAACCTCCCGTATCTTCAACAGGGCGTTGTGGGTGCCTGGGATATCGTCATTGACGGCCTTCCTCTCCCACTCCTCTGGCTTGGAGACATCCAGGTGGATGGCTCTCAGGCGCCGCATCACCTTGGGTGCATACCTTGTACCAGCGCATATCTGATAACTTATTCTTTCTTTTTCTTTTCTTTTTTCTTTATTCTTTTCTTTTATCTTTCTTCTTTTCTTTTTATCTTATTTACTGTTTTTGGTGCTTCACATAGGCTTCTAGCCTTACATTCCACTGTTTACTTTCATGACAAACACTGGCTATACAGCCTAGTATTACAATCACTTTTCGATATAATGTATGGTCGCAAACCTATAACATCTATATCCTTATGTTCAGTCCTGGCATACAGCCTAACACTAACATGTACAACTTGTCATTAATTTCTCTTGATCAACACTAACTGAGGTTCACTTTTCCCAAGCTTCCCCTTTCATCATGTAGCTCTTTAACTCACTAGCAGGATTCCTAGATTGACATCTGTCATCGGCCAATTACCAGCAGCCCATGCCTGATTCTGTCACTTCTCCACCAATCATCAGGCAGATCATGATACTTGTATTGCCATTGCAGATCTTCTCCTGGAATCTACCATGAATCATTTCATTACAGATCTTCTCCTGAAATCTGCTTTGTCATCGATTATTTTCCCCACTCACTCACTTATGTGAATATCCGATAATTCCCCATTATTCGCGAGTGGGGCATGCACGCTCGGGGCATACCCATGGGGCATACGCCTCGGGGCATACCCATGGGGTATACGCCTCGGGGCATGCCCATGGGGCATACGCCTCGGGGCATACCCATGGGGCATACGCCTCGGGGCATACCCATGGGGCATACGCCTCGGGGCATACCCATGGGGCATACGCCTCGGGGCATACCCATGGGGCATACGCCTCGGGGCATACCCATGGGGCATGCGCCTCGGGGCATACCCATGGGGCATGCGCCTCGGGGCATACCCATGGGGCATGCGCCTCGGGGCATACCCATGGGGCATGCGCCTCGGGGCATACCCATGGGGCATGCGCCTCGGGGCATACCCATGGGGCATACGCCTCGGGGCATACCCATGGGGCATACGCCTCGGGGCATACCCATGGGGCATACGCCTCGGGGCATACCCATGGGGCATACGCCTCGGGGCATACCCATGGGGCATACGCCTTGGGACATAGCCCTGAGCTGTCCGTGCCTCCCGGTACAACTCCTCCCCCCTCAAGAGCGGCCTATCTCCCGATGCCGCTCCCGGTGTCGTCAGGTATCAAACTCCCCGAACTGAAGATGGTGGAAGAGATGACGCAACAGTGGAGCCGGTACTGGGTACACGGCGTGAGCATCTCGCGCTCCTGGTTGCTGTGAAGACGATGGCCCAAGCTGAGCAGTTTCAGGGTGCCCTCCGGTGGCCCATTTACATGCGCAAGGTGTCCGCGAGGTGCACTCCAGCAATGGCGTTGGTGGAGGTGAGCTAGTCCAGATACCCGTTGGTTTACGATATCGCTCCCCATACTTACAGTAGGTGCAAAAAAGAGGCTGTGGCAGTTCACGAACCACTGACCTCAACCGCAGCGCATTCGGGTATCTTCCTTCAGGATTTTCAAGAAACCAGTGCTTGGGCTTCAAGTACTCAATAGCATCCAGGGTGCATTTCACACTCTTGTCTGCTCCTTCCAGATCAGGAGGTCCTCCCGTAGTGCGCGCCTGGCTGTACTGGGTACATGGAGGGCTGGCCCAGATGACATCAAAGAATCCCGGTGGGTACTGAGTGGGGTCCCAGTCCTCCATTGATGCGAGATGGTCGGGTTGCCATCGTGGGTCGTTGTCGAGCGTAACCACCGAGGCAGACGGAAAGCCCTTTGCAAACTCTCTTTCCACCGATCCGGTTCCGCTGAACAACACCAAGATTCTCACTGGCCGGGTCTTTCGCTCTTCAAGGTCGGTGATCACCACTAGCTCTCCGTTCTCCAAGATTTCCACCCGCTCCCACGGCAGACAGAAGTCTTCCGGTGGAGAATCCACTTCTGGGACGTCACATTGATGTTCCATTAGCTGGGATAAAGTGACACCAAGGTGAACGGGCTGTCGCTGTTGACGTTGACGTCGGCCATGCTCAACGGACTTCAGCATGTCCGCCTGCATGCCCAACCGCCGTGCCTCGAACTCCTTGAGCTGCTGATTCTCCCCGCCTCTGTCCATCTTTTCTCTGGAGCGCCACTGGTCGTGAGCTGCCGAGTAGCCCGTCCAGCGTACCTTCCATTCCTCCACTGATTTACCCTTGACCATGCGTACACGATACGCCAGAATTTTGTCCACGTGAGCTTCCGCTTGCCCATCTACCATTACCGGGTCAGGTACAGGCGGTTGTGCTCGAGATGCAAACTCATCCATGCCGGAAACGTATGGCTTCAGGCGGTGCTGTGCAAACACGTCGTGAATGCGCCAATGCGGTGGTAGAGCCAACCGATAAGCCACCGGTGCCCGCGGTCCGCCTCCGCCAGCTCCGCCTGCAAATCGCTGTAGAAGCACTCCACGACAGTTACAGGTCCGTGCCAACGCTTGCCGAGCTTCCGGCACAGCGCACGGTCCATCACCTTCTCCGTCAGGTGACGAGCCTCGATCCATACCAGATCCCCCACTGCGTACCTATGCTGCTTGTGGCGCCGGTCGAACTGCTCCCGCTGGCGCTGCTGAGCCAACTCAAGGCGGCCACGCGCGTCCCGCAACTGCGCCGAAAACTTCACAGCCATCTCATGGGCGGTACCCACCCCCCCTTTTCGTCGCGCAGAGCCAGGGAGAGTCGCAGCCTCCAGGAACATGTCCAGCTGAGACATCGGAGATACCCCGTAGCATAGCTCAAAGGGAGTGAATCCCGTGACGTCACTACGCGAGTCGTTGATAGCAAACTCCACGTTTGTCATGTAGAGGTCCCAGTCATCCGGATTGGCACCCACGAACGAGCGCAACATGTCCTCGACCACCCTGTTGGTGTGTTCCGCCTGCCCGTCTGAACGAGGGTTGTACGGAGTGGTAGAAGCCACCCGCACCCCCATAAGTCTCATTAGCTCACGCCAGAACGAGTCTTGGAACCTGGTGCCACGGTCACATACAATCTTCATGGGGGCTCCATGCTGCCTCCAGACCACGTCGAAGTAGATGCGGGCTACCGTCTGCGCAGAGCTGTCCCCAAAATTCATGGGCACAAGGTGTACCATTTTGCTCAGCTTGCACGTAAAGGTGACGAAGACGTCATTCCCCTGGGCGGTGGGCGGCAACCCTGTAACGAAGTCCACGCTCACATCTTGCCAGTTACGTTGAGGAATAGCGTGCGGATTCAACAATCCATCGGGGTAGGATGCCCGGGGACGAACCGCTTGACACGTAGGGCATGAGGCCACCCATCCTGCCACGTCTTCGGAAGCATTTTCCCACCAGAACCTGCGTAGAACTCTTTCCAGCGTCTTTTCCCGGCCAGTGTGACCTGCAGTGGTGGAGTCGTGGGCATCCTTGAAGACCACCTCTCGCAAAGGAGAGTCTTCGCCGAGGACCAACTGGTACCGTCCCGCGGCTACACGCCACAGTACGTTCCCGACGATGCGGAAGTCCCTCGTGGCATGGTGCAGGGCCGCAAGGATGTCATCCCGCAGCTGCTGAAGGGGACCGGCACGTGCATACTCATCGTGCAGGGACTCCAGGAATGTAACGTCCGTGGGGAGGCTCGAAGCATCGTGGGTCTTAGCAGCCTTACCCTGTCGCACTATCGGAGGCGCCACCCGGGGATGCCGCACTCTTGGCGCTAGCTGTCGGGTAGGGGGAGCATGCACCACCAGCACGGGCCACGGAAGGTCGTGGAGTACACCGTCAGGAGTCTCGAACAGCTGGGTGGGCACTCCTCGTTCGTCATGAGTAGGTATCACTTCCACCAGCCTCATACCAGCCATCCTGAAGAGTCGCCTCCATTGAGGCATGCGAGCCTGGATGTCCGGTAGAAGGAACACTGCCGAGGTATGCGCGGGGTCTTGCCGCCATTCATCTACATACTTGCGCAACACTGCCTCGATGGAGATATGACTGCTGGAGTATGGGGGATTACACCAGACGTGCTTTCCCCTCCACTGCTGTCGCAGACAATCAGTCCAGTATGCGTCTACTTGACGGTTCCGTCCACCCAGGTCACAACACGCGTCAACATCGAAGCTGCCGAACTGTCGTTGGAGGCGCTCAAAGACCTCCTTGCGCACCTTCCAATCCTGCCGATCGGCTGGCTGTTTGGTGGCTCGACCAGACGGCTGAGTTGGCTGCTTAGGACCTCGGAAATCCGTAGCAGGCGGTGTCGAGGTTTTCGGCTTGGTGGAAGGAGTCGTCGTAGCAGTGGTTCGTCGCAGCCGAGCACTACGGCGCAACACTGGATCGGTTCCCGGGGTGTTCGCTTCCTGCCGGCGCTTTCCAGATTCGGACAAATCAGTGAAGTAGTCGGTGGGGGCTCGCAGCATTAGTTCCTCTCCAGCGGGTGCACACTTAGGCGAGCTAGTTGCATGCCCCGACTGGCACGTTGCATGCCCCGCATGCCCCGCATGCCCCGCATGCCCCGGCTTATGCCCCGGGGCATACCCCACTGCCTGCCCCACTGAGCTGGCTGCATGCTCAGTCGGCCGTGTTGCATGCCCCGCATGCCCCGCATGCCCCGCATGCCCCGGAGCATGCCCCACTGCATGCCCCACTGAGCTGGTTGCATGCTCAGCCGGCTGTGTTGCATGCCTCGCATGCCCCGTATGCCCCGGCGCATGCCCCGCTGCATGCCCCACTGAGCTGGCAGTATGCTTAGCCGAGCCGGTTGCGTGACAGGGCGCGCTACCAGCCTGGAGCAGGCTCTCCAGGGCCCGCTCCGCCACCTGAAGTGTCTCCACGCCATCCATCCATGATTCCATGGTGGCCACCCATCCTGGTACAGGGGGTGGCGGGTGGTCTTCAAAGATCTCGTCGGCATCCAGCACGGAGAGTGGGTCCTTGGGGAGGTCCGTCTCCTTGTCTACGACACCGGCCTCCTTGAGCCCTTCTCGCGGGTCCTTGGTCACGTAGTCAGGTCGGCGAGATAGCGCATCGGGGACCAGAAGAAGAGCTCCTTTGACGTACTCCATTCGTGGGACACCAACTTCCACCAGGTCCATGTACCACCGTGCCTGTCGTCGGCTAAGTTCTCGTCCCGGGGACATTAGCCATTCCAGGGGGCGATGGTCACCTTGTAACTGGAAGTCGGAGGAGAACAGGTAGTGCCTCCAGGTGACGGTGGTGCAATGGTGCAACGCGCAGAGCTCCCTTTCGCCGGTGTGGTAATTCTGTTCCGCCGCGGAAATCTGCCGACTGTCGTAGGCTATCACCCTCATACCGTCACCCGTATCTTGCATGAGTACGCCTCCCAAAGCAACTCCACTTGCATCCGTTTGTACAAAAAACGGCGCTGACCCATCCGCGGCTGCCTTCATGTCAGGCAATGCCAATACAGGGGCTGAGGAGAGTGCGGTCTTCAACTCGTCGAAGGCCCATTGCTGGAGTTCTCCCCATTGCCACGGCACGTCGGTCTTGGTGAGCGAGGTCAAGGGTTGGGCAATCTCCGAGAACCGGTGTACGAACCGGCGGTAGTACCCCGCTAGCCCAAGGAACTGTCTGACGTGGGTTACCGTCTCCAGCTTCGGCCAGTCCTTGATGGAGGACACCTTGTCATGCTGCGGCTGGCATCCTTCGGCGGAGAGAGTGTGGCCCAGGAACCGTAGTGACTCCTTCAACATCTGCGCCTTGGAGGCCTTCAAATATACCCCTTTTTCTCGACAAGTGTCCAAGAACTGACGTACGTGGTCGTAGTGTTCCTCCACCGTGCGCGAGAAGACGGCCACATCGTCGATGAAGATTCGTACAAAGGGGAGATGACCGAGTGCACGCTGCATTCGCCGTTGATATTGAGAGGGAGAGTTCTGCAGGCCCTGGGGCATCACCAACCATTCATAGGCCCCCATCTGGGTGGTGAAGGCGGTCTTCTCCACGTCCTCCTCGGCCATCGGCACTTGCCAGAATCCGTCCACCGCGTCAAAGGAGGAGAAGAACGCTGCCCCTTGCATCTCGTCAAACATCAGTTGGATGTCCGGTAGTGGGTACCGGTCCCGCACCGTATGCTGGTTCAATTGTCGGTAATCCACGACCAGACGTAATGTCTTCGGGTCACCAGGCTTGGGTACCATCAGACATGGGGCGGCATACGGGCTTGACGACGGCCGGATGTAACCCTTCTTCATGAGCTGCTCGATACGTTCACGTAGCTGGAGTAGCTCTTCAGCGGTCATCTTGTATGGGCGCCTACATGGTGGTCCACCCTCCGCGTCCGGCTTGCGATCGATGCGGGCCTTGTCCTCCTCAGTGCGCCGCAACTTGGATGCCTCCGGTAAGGCTGCACACAGGGTATCCAAATACTTCTCAAAGAAGGCGTCAAAGCGCTGCCTCCACGTGCTGCTTACCGGTGCGTCTCGAGTATCTTGACGGGGCCCTTCCTTCTCCAGGGTGACGTGAGATGACGGTACTTCAGCAGCGGTAGCTGCGAAGGCTCCTGCCTCATGGTCGTCCCCGCGCGCCGCCATCATGAGCCACTGAGGTTGCGATTCTTCATCTCCGGCCAGGCGCCTGGTTTCCGCGTGGATGAGGTGCTGCTTCAGTTGCGTTGCCGTCAAGAACACCTCATCGATCAGCCCTGCGCCCTGGGCCTTGCCCTGACCCATCCCCGGACTACAACCCACGAGCGTCACCCGTTGTTGTCCTCCACCATTTGCTCGCGTGTTGAAGGAGACGGAACCGTGACCGGCATAATCCAACGTGATTGGGGAGAGACTGCGAAGCCACTTACCCCCCAACACCACGTCTACTTGGATTCCTAACGGCAAGACCCGTAGAGCCATCCGCTTCTCGCAGTAGTTTACTCCCGACGCCGCGTGTGCGGTGAACTTGGTGTACGCCACCTCTCCAGCGGTCTTTACAGACCCATCTGCCAGCGTGACCTTCATTGGTGTCCCTGAGCGCACTGTCAAGTCGCAAGTACGGGCACATTCTGCCGAGATGAAGTTGTCTGAGGCGCCTGAGTCCACCAACACCTTCACTCGATGTCCACGAAGGTAGGCATAGAACACCAGGAGTAGGGGTCCTTCCTCGTCTCGCACCGCTGATAGTGTGTGTGCCAAGAGTGTCCCTGCTCGAGAGTTCGCCTTCCAGCGCACCCCCCCATCCAGTTGAACACGCTTACATTTAAGAGCATCTTCGATTGGGTGTGAACTCAAGGCGGCTGCAGTCTCGTCCACCAAGGCGTTGCACTCGTACTCTTCGCCACTGCCGTGTTCAGTAGCACTGACGTACATGGTGGCGTTGGTCGAGGCACTGACGTGAGTGGTATCACTATCAGTGGGGCTGACGTGGGTAGTGTCACTGTTGGTGTCGCTGACGTGAGTGGTGTCGCTGTCGGTGGCACTGACGTGGGTCGTGTCGCTGTCGGTGGCGCCAACGTCGGTGGCGCTGACGTGGGTAGTGCCACTGTCGGTAGCGCTGACATGCGTGGAGTCGCTGTCTGACCCGCTTTCAAGCGGCTGGGACCCATTGGATGCATGCCGGGCCGGGCGCGTTGCACACTGGACCGGGTGCGTCGCCTGCTCAGCGATACAGGTTGCATGCTCAACTGGCCGCGTTGCTTGCCCCGCATGCCCCGCATGCCCTGCTGCATGCCCCGCTGCATGCCCCACTGAGCTGGTCGCATGCACAGGCTGGCATGTCGCATGCCCCGTATGCCCCGCATGCCCCGCATGCCCCGGGGCATGCCTCACTGCATGCCCCACTGAGCTGGTTGCATGCTCAGTCGGCCGTGTTGCATGCCCCGCATGCCCCAGCGTATGCCCCGGGGCATGCCCCACTGCATGCCCCACTGAGCTGGTGGTTGCATGCTCAGTCGGCCGTGTTGCATGCCCCGCATGCCCCGGGGCATGCCCCACTGCATGCCCCACCGAGCTGGTCGCATGCTCAGGCGGGCATGTTGCATGCCCCGCATGCCCCGCGTGCCCTGGCGCATGCCCCGCTGCATGTTCCGCTGCGTGCTTAGCCGGGCTGGTTGCATGCTCGGCCGGACTGGATGCATGCCGGCACGGGCTGTTAGGTTCGCCCGCCAGCTGCTGGGTCATGTTCAGCTCCTCCTCGGCAGACTGGAGCAGGATACAACATGTTGGTTGCACGCTGGCGGTATGCTGCCCGATCCGCCCGCCAGCTGCTGGGTCATACTCAGCTCCTCCTCGAGGTGTTCGGATTCGCCCACCGGTTGTCGGGTCACGCTCAGGGCCTCCCAAGCAGCAAGACGTGCAGATTCCTCCTTCCTCCAGGCTTTCACCCGTTGGTCCAACGTCGTGCGCTTCCTCCCACTCCTCGAAGGCTTCGAACGGCGGGTAGGCGTATTCTCCTCCGAGGACAGCTCACGGTGCTGCTGCAACCGGTACTGGCTGCAATGGATCTCCATCTCGGACTCATCGGTGCTGTAGGTTAGATCCGAGGGGCTCGATCCCAGAGTTGTTGCGAGAACCGTCTCGTCTGGTTTGAGGGGGGTAGGATTGGGAGGTGGGTGTGCCCGTCGGACGCGTCCGAACACAGCCTGCACGACCGCCTTGCCGTACTGCTTGACCCGCTGGGCTGCCGTGGTCCACGCCGAGGCCGTCTTGAGCGCATGAGAGTCAAGGGGAGTGTCCTGCGCTCGTTGTGCCCGCCGACGTCGCCACAAGCGATAGGCTTGCTGTATCGATATCGCCGCAGATGCTTGACGCCGTCGAAGGCGACGGAGGCCAATCGTCTCCCAAGGTCGGCCTTCTTGCGGTACATTCGTCTTCGGCCCGTATTCTTGCTCCACAGCCCGACGTTGCTCGCGTGGGCTCAACTCTGCCCAGGCCAAGCCCAATGTGCCGCCCATGCGACCACGCAAGCGGGCGAGTATAAGCTCGTCCAACTCGTACTTCCGTTGGCGACGGCTGAAAGGAGTAGTCGCGGGACGTCGTGTAGCATGGCGACGACTGCGCTCAGCCATCTTGTGTGCCTCTGCCGGGGACTTCTTCTTGAGGGTCATGCGTAGTTGTCGTAGTAGGACACTTTCAGAGGTAGCCCCAGCCGGACTTCTCCAGCTCCACGATGTCAACCGCCTACGCTGGTCCGCCAAGGAACTCTGGTACACCTCGGAGGTCCCTGGTGCAGCCAGATGCAGATCCTTGTAGTCGCTGGGCTGAACTACTGGTGCCGCGTGATGAGCTCGGATGCGTGGGGGAGGTCCATCAACATTACCGCGGTCAATCGGGACACCGTGTTCGGCACAGTAAGTCTCCCAACAAGAATGTGCTGTCGGTGGGGCTATCGGTGGAGTCAATGATCCCTGAGCAGGGGGGGAATTCTCCACTGAGAGGGGCCGTCTGCTCAAAATGGTAGCGCGCCGTGCGCGCTCTCGGCCACTGAAGGCAATCCGTGATGAACGGGGCCTCGGGCTGACGGTGGAGGGGGGCCGTGCGGCCACACCATGGGGTGAATCTGATGAAGCCTCTGTGCTCACTGGGGCATGCAGCGCTCGCAGTGAGACGGGCTTTGTCGGGGTACAGGCGGTGGCCTCGTCACGTGACGTCCGCGAGGGCCATGAAGGACGGGCTGCCACATTGGTATAGGGCTGCCTCTGTCCACGGGGTCGATGGAGATTTACTCCTCTTGCCCGGGAGCCCCTGTCGGCTCCCCACTCCGAAAAGCTGGATCCTCGGTGTTCGTGATGTCACACATGGCACACAGATCCCCATAGAGGTCCACGTCAGCATCCGCCAGAGCGAGGATCTCCTCCATCGTTTCCAGCTCTTCTGGATTGAGGGAATCCTCCTCGACTCTCTCCTCAATGACTTCTACGCAAGCCGCCACTTGCCCTGGCCTTCGCGCCAACCGCGCCGGGGCGTTGGCCTTCCAGATGGCCAGCTTCTTCTCGTCCGTGCAATTGGCCACCAAGTGCTCGAGACTGCCACATGCAAAACAGGGCCGTTCCCTCACCGCAGGTGCCGGTCGGGATCCTTGGGTCGCCGCTGTGCTTACATCCACAGGAGCCGCTGTTGCCGAGTCATTCCCAGCAGTCCCCGGCTCCCACGTGAGGGCCGCCAACGCAGGCCTCCTCGGAGGCCACCTAGGCCGACTAGCCGGGGCGCTACGTGGTGGAGCTTGCCGTTGTCGGTGTCCCATCTCCAACGCCACCTTGCGGGCGATGGTGTCGTGGAGAACCGCGTCCTCCATCACCTTAGCCGTCTCAATTTCCGTGGCCACGGAACGAACCTTCAAGATGGCGGAGGTGTCGGGCCGTCCAAGTCGACGTTGTTCCTCTTCCCACTGCTCCGGGTGACTGGTGTCTAGCCCAAGATCCGCCAACTTGGAACCCACTTGAACGCTGTGTCGTAGTCCACCCCAAAAGAGCTCGAGAAGTTCCAGTTTGGTAACCTTACCGCAACCCCGCACTACGTCCGCCACGAAGTTGACAGTCGCGGTTCGGGTGGTGATGCGGGTGTAGAAAGCACCGGTCTTCTCCTCCGATCGCTGTCTCGTTGAGAGTAGCTCCGACTTCAGCCGTTTCAGGGCGTCCGTGGTGATGTCCACTGACAAGGCAAGATCGCCCATGAACCGCGGCACCGCTGCGTACCTCGCCTTCCACGCCTCTCCTTCGCTGCCTCCTGGCGCCATCTCCTCGACGTACAACTTCTGGGCCTTGGCCAACTTGGAGGTCTTGATCATCCACAGCAAGGTGGAGATGCTGAGCTGATTGTGTCCTTGCGCCTCACGCCGAAAGCTGGGAGTAGTGAGCGCCGCAATCACCGTCATGTGCTCCAGAAGTGCATTCACCGCCACAGAGAATTCCTCAAGGTCATCCATGGCCCGGCCCTTCGTGAAGTGATCGCCGGGAAACTCCGGGAGGTCGTCCACCAGCTTGCGGATGTCCTTCAAGAGCGAGCTCTCGTTCTTGATCGCGGTCTGGTAGGAGCGGTCGTCGGGGGTGTACATCGCCATGGGGTCCTCCGGAGCTCGTGCCACCCCGGCAGGTGGTCCCGTTGCTGCCGCATGCTGTGACGCCATCGGTGAGAAGGTCGCGGCGTCGGCAGAAAGTCGGTGGGAAGGAGCCGGGAATGTGGAAGGGGCAGGCTGTAGAGGGGGTTGGGGCGTCTCAGAAGATGGCCCAAACGATGCAGCCAAGTACCACGGAGCGGCACAGACCTCCACCCAGGCTTGTAGCCCGTCCAGCTCGTAGGTTTCCGCCTCCGACTCCGTGAAGGCGTCCACCACCGGTCGTCTCGGGCATTGGTACCATTGAGACGGAATTCTGGAACGCCTCGTGCCTCGAATAGACTCCTCTGCCACCAAGCGGTCCACTAAGAGAGCGTAGGTGGAGGTCTCGGTGGTGTGCAGCGGACGTATCTCGGGGAAAGAGGTACTACCGGCCCCGCTCAGAATGTATCGAGCGGGACTCAGCCCAAGATTGTCACAGATCTTCAGGGCTGCCGACAGACCATAGTGCGAGGAGGTGACCTCGGGTAACGTCGCTGTAGTGGCCAATTCACCCGGGGGCACCCACAAGGAATCCCCTTGGGGAGTGACCACTAACAGCCGTGTAGTTGACGTCGACGGCCCCGCCCCCCCAGCCGGGTCACCATCAGGGTCGTCACCAGGGTCATCTCCAGGGTCGTCACCAGGGTCGTCCTCCGTGTCCTTATAGTCGCTACTCCGGCTTTTCGATTCTTCATCGGCGGCAAGCGGCTTCCCACCATTCCAGCCCAAGGTAAGCTGGCCTCCGCTGGTTGCATGCTGGGAGACGCTGGTTGCAAGCTGCTGGAACCCACTGGTTGCATGTTGGGGCTGGCGTGTTGCATGCCCCGCATGCCCCGGGGCATACCCTGCGGCATGCCCCACTGAGCCGGGTACATGCTCAGTCGGTTGTGTTGCATGCCCCGCATGCCCCGCATGCCCCGCATGCCCCGCTGCATGCCCCACTGAGCCAGGTACATGCTCAGCCGGCTGTGCTGCATGCCCCGTATGCCCCGTATGCCCCGTATGCCCCGTATGCCCCGTATGCCCCGGGGCATGCCCGACCGAGCCGGGTGCATACTCAGCCGCTCCCGCTGCATGTGGTGGCTGGCCTTCACCAGACCCGTACACCACAGGGGTGTCCAAGCTTGCTCGACGTCTTCTCGCTAGACGCCGTTCCTCGGCCACCGCGCCCTCCGTTGCGGCAGCCTCTAGCTGAGCCATTTGGTCGCGTAAGCTCCCCGCCTCGGTCTCTGCGAGGAACCGAGCGGTCTCGGCGCGGACTACCCTCTGCAACATTTCCTGGTCCGTCAACTCCTTCCTCCGATGCCTCTCCAACTTGAGACGCCGCTCTCGTCGCTTGCGGCTATGCTGAGTGCCCGCTGCAGACTCATAGCCAGAACCGGATGTCGTGCTCCCAGGTTGAGACGCGTGAGCTTGGGGGAGGTCCTCGGTCACCACGTCTTGGGACTCCGTGCGTATTGGCAAGGTTCTC
This sequence comes from Cymbomonas tetramitiformis, assembly GCA_001247695.2. NCBI lineage: Eukaryota > Viridiplantae > Chlorophyta > Pyramimonadophyceae > Pyramimonadales > Pyramimonadaceae > Cymbomonas > Cymbomonas tetramitiformis. Next base: position 23,824 of record LGRX02001607.1, on the reverse strand, counting down.
CCAAGAGTATCTGGCCCCGAAGCACGGCGACGATGATGCGGCTGATGGGTTATCACACCCTCGTCAGGAGAAATATCGGTGTGAGGAATCGGTTCCATCAGCGGTGTCGGATACAGTCGTTGGGGGACCACTCTCATGTCTGTCGCCCCCGCCCGCTCTGCAGCCGCCATGCGCTCTCGCGCTGCCCACCATTCCCTCGCGCGTGCCTCCGACGCAGGGTCAGCTCCATATACTGGAGGTGGAGGCGGTGGAAAGTAAACGGGTAGTGTCCATGGATCCCCGTAGGTGGTCGACATCGGCGCGGGAGTGTACGGGGCGTGTGTCAACACGCCTGGGGCATGGGGTAGTGGCGAGCCTGTGGCATAATGGTGTGGCATGCCAAAGGGTTGTGGCGGCATACTGGTGGCATAGGGAAAGCCCGGGGCAGATTGAAGTTGCGGTTGCATGCTCGTCGCGTGCGGGGGCTGGCGCGTCGCATGCCCCGCATGCCCCACATACCCCGTATGCCCCGTATGCCCCGTATGCCCCGTATGCCCCGCTGCAAGCTCAGCCTGCCATGCTGCATACGGCTGCACGCTGCCCCAACCACTCTCTTGTTGTTGAAACACAAAGGGAAGGGTTGGGGAAAGGGCGGGCAAGGACTGGCTCTGAAGCATGCTGGGCTGCCCCGCATGCCCCGCATGCCCCGGGGCATACCCCACTGTATGCCCCATTGTGGTGGTGGAAGGGCCCGAAGGCGCGGTGGAAGCGGTTGGTGTAAGGTCTGAAGGGATCAAAGGGAAGGTGGTGGCGGAAGGATCCATAGCGGTGGTGGAAGGGGGCGAAAGCATCAAAAGTCAACTGTATGACAGTTATGACGATATGACAACTATGACGGTGTCAATATGGTCGTATGGCGCTTCCAGAAATTAATTCCAGAAATACCAGTCCAGTAGAGCCAAAATACTGCCAAAAGCTGTAGAGAACTTAGCCAGAAGGTATAAGGAACTTCCCTAGAAGTTGGGAGGTACTTCCACCATACTTAAGGCTGATAGGCTATTTTTAGCAGCTGTGAGAATACAAGATCTGGCCCCAAACTTGCTCAGATTGTTAACAAACTAAAAAGATACTTTTTATTCGTACTTTTTGACAATAGCCTCCGGCGGTCTTGCTTAGTTATGTTGCTGAGAAGGGCTCACTTTCCCCCCCCATACTTAAGCCTCTGCCGGCACCCAAGATCACTAATCTGAGCATCCGCATCATCTGAACAACATCCAGCAAAAAGCGGCCATACGGGTCCACCAAAGACGTCCACGCGCATAATATGCCAGCTCTACAGCCGTCGGAGTGGACCAGAACCGAACATTCTTAAGATCAAGTGTCAAATCTCGCCCAGAGCCTTAAGAAAAAGCAAGATAACGCAGATCCCAACTAAATCCTCCACAAAGAAGATCCTGCAGCGAAACTTTCCCGTGTTTTTAGTGCACGTAACGCGCGCATTTTGAGCCGTCGAACGTAAGCAGAGATAGCTCAAAACTCAAAAACGAAAAGTCGCCCAAGTCATCTCGCAGTCGCATCTCTGAAAGGCTCCAAAGAAGATCTTCAACCAAACTCTTCACAAAGAAGATCATGTAGCGAAACCTTTCCGTGTTTTTAGCGCACGTAACGCGCGCAATTTGAGCCGCCAAACGCAAGCAGAGCTAGCTCAAAACTCAAACACAAAAGTCGCCATCCGCAAAATCTCAAAGGCAATCCCAAAGGTCCGTAGAACGTATTCAACATCTGAATACCAATTTGTACCAGCGCATATCTGATAACTTATTCTTTCTTTTTCTTTTCTTTTTTCTTTATTCTTTTCTTTTATCTTTCTTCTTTTCTTTTTATCTTATTTACTGTTTTTGGTGCTTCACATAGGCTTCTAGCCTTACATTCCACTGTTTACTTTCATGACAAACACTGGCTATACAGCCTAGTATTACAATCACTTTTCGATATAATGTATGGTCGCAAACCTATAACATCTATATCCTTATGTTCAGTCCTGGCATACAGCCTAACACTAACATGTACAACTTGTCCTTAATTTCTCTTGATCAACACTAACTGAGGTTCACTTTTCCCAAGCTTCCCCTTTCATCATGTTGCTCTTTAACTCACTAGCAGGATTCCTAGATTGACATCTGTCATCGGCCAATTACCAGCAGCCCATGCCTGATTCTGTCACTTCTCCACCAATCATCAGGCAGATCATGATACTTGTATTGCCATTGCAGATCTTCTCCTGGAATCTACCATGAATCATTTCACTACAGATCTTCTCCTGAAATCTGCTTTGTCATCGATTATTTTCCCCACTCGCTCACTTATGTGAATATCCGATAATTCCCCATTATTCGCGAGTGGGGCATGCTCGGGGCATACCCATGGGGCATACGCCGCGGGGCATACCCATGGGGCATACGCCTCGGGGCATACCCATGGGGCATACGCCTCGGGGCATACCCATGGGGCATACGCCTCGGGGCATACCCATGGGGCATACGCCTCGGGGCATACCCATGGGGCATACGCCTCGGGGCATACCCATGGGGCATACGCCTCGGGGCATACCCATGGGGCATACGCCTCGGGGCATACCCATGGGGCATACGCCTCGGGGCACACCCATGGGGCATACGCCTCGGGGCACACCCATGGGGCATACGCCTCGGGGCACACCCATGGGGCATACGCCTCGGGGCATACCCATGGGGCATACGCCTCGGGGCATACCCATGGGGCATACGCCTCGGGGCATACCCATGGGGCATACGCCTCGGGGCATACCCATGGGGCATACGCCTCGGGGCATAGCCATGGGGCATACGCCTCGGGGCATACCCATGGGGCATACGCCTCGGGGCATACCCATGGGGCATACGCCTCGGGGCATACCCATGGGGCATACGCCTTGGGGCATAGCCCTGAGCTGTGCCTCCCGGTACATACCTCAACCCTCGGCGGTACGTGGAGAGCATGGACAGGTTGGACATCTCCACGCAATTGGGGACTCTGCCAGCCAGGAAGTTGACGGAGGCCATGCGGGTCTCCAACCGCGAAAAATACTCCGCCGCGGTCTCGTTCGTCGCCTGCCTCAATGCAATGGCCTCTCCGTGTGCGTTCTCCAGGTAGGCCCGTGTTAGAGAGCACACCGCCAGATCGCTGAAGAACACGTCCAGCTCCACGTAGCGCCGGTGCCAAGCCTGGTCAGACCCGAAGGTCCCCGCCGCACGCTCCAAGAATTTCTTCTGCTGGTCCTGAAGAGTGTGCTCCTTAAAGCTCCAAAGGAGGCTCGACACGCTCGCCTGGTACGTCGATACAGATGGCGTACAACTAGGAGTGGTCAGCGCCTCGATCACGATGGCCTCTTGGAATATCTTCCGCACCATGTTGGAGTAGTGCTCCAACTGCGTCAGGAGGCCATCCTTGTCGGCCGATTTAGTGTCGGACGCGGAGCGAGGGAATCTGGTCACACTCTTGATCAGCTTCAGCACCATCTCCTTGGTCTTGTGCTCCAGGCGGACCTCGTCCGGGGATGCTCGCAGATTAGTGCCCTGCGGCAGTCGGACGATGCCTGGTACAAAGGGGGTGGCGCTGGGAGAGAGTACGGGGTTCGCAGCAGCGGCAGAGTGAACGGGGTTTGCGGCAGCGGCAGAGTGAACGGGGTTTGCGGCGGCGGAGTGGGGGAAACGGGCTGGAGGTGGTGGTCCCGGGGCATGCGCGGGCGGGAGCGCAGGCGCGGGATTTGTGGGGACTGCAGTCGAAGTGGGCGGTAATGCAGGGGCTGATGGTGGAGCGGGGAGTGGAAGAGGTGTATGGAAGGGCAGGGGAGTGGATGGTTGTGCGGCCACCACGCTCATGCTTCGATACCAATCGGAGTTGCTGACTTCCGACCACGCGGCGAGCCCGTCCTGGTCGAAGTTCTGCATCTCCGACTCCCGCGCAGTGGCAGGGATCCACTCCCACACTGGCTGCCCCATGCTCGTAGACCGCACATTGGCTGCGGCTGGGTCCCCCATTGCCATATCCATGACCTCGCGGTCGACCATGAGGACCCAGGTCTCCACACGAGGGTTGGTAAGTGGTAAGGGTGCATGGTGTAGGCGGCCTCCCATGCGCGCATATGCAGTCAGCGGTGCTCCCAGCAGGTGCATGATCCTGAACAGGATGGCGTCGCCCTGCACCCCAGCCCGGCGGCGTTCATCCCATGGCAGGGAGACGGTTGCCGCGCCTCGCACCCCCGCTGACTGGTGTACCCACAATGACCCACCGTCATGGGTGACGAAGAGAGCCCGAACCTCTGGGTACTGAGGGTAAGAGGGCTCTGGTCCTTGCGCGGGGTCGTCAGGGGGATCTTGAGGTGGATCACTGAGGGGGCCTGGAGGCGAGTCGCTTGAACTGGGGTCTCTGAGCTCCGAGTCAGGGTTGCCACCGCCGTGCACTACCGTCTCCATCGACTGCCGCCGGCGAGCCACCATCATGTTGAGGGGATTTGGCCGACCTTGAGTGGGAGGTTCGGCGGGAGCGGTTTCAGCGACAATCTGAGACACTGGGGGGGTTACGCTGTCAGCGGCGTCCGTCTCGAGTGGATGGTCCGCCGTCAGGGCCCCCTGTGCGCTGCTCTGAGGGTCGCCTGATGGAGAGGTTCCTGCAGATGTCGTCGCGCCAGGCAGGGCGAGTCCTCTCGAGAGCACCGCGGAGATGTCCAGGGCCTGTACTGCTGCCAGGACTTCCCTGCGAATGTGCTCGCTCCGGCTGCTCGCGTCCGAGTCAGAACCGGACATGTGGGCGGCCCTCCGCCTGCGCTCAGCCCGTGCCTGCGTGCTTCGGCTGCCTCTGGTCCCCGTGCTGGTGCGGCTGACGTCCGTACCGGACTCGGGGTCGGAGCGATCAGGTGCATGGTTCAGACCTGGAATGTGCCTGCCGTGCGTCGCGGGGCCCGAGGATACTCTTCGGGAACGTCGACGCCGGCGGGTCTCTGAGGCTGCTGCCACCGCGGGGAGGTGGCGTACCAAGAGCTGGGCCTCGCCCGAGACGCTCTGCTGAGCTCCGCTGTCAAGGGGTACCTGCAGAGGGTCTGGCAGGGCTGCGGCGCCGATACTGATGAAGTGCTGCAGCGATGAGAGATCCGCACCAGAGTCATGAAGCGCGGAGGTAGCTGGTACCAGCTGATGGGGCTGTTGTGGTCGATGCTGTGGCTGTTGTTGCGGCTGCGGCTGCTGTTGCTGCTGTTGCGGCTGCTGTTGCTGCTGTAACTGCTGTTGCTGGAACTGCTGCTGCTGTAACTGCTGCTGCATCGGTTCCAGTGGCTGCTGCTGAAGCCACTGCTGTTGTTGCTGCTGATACGCGAGCCACTGCTGCTGTTGCTGCAGCTGTTGTTGGAATGGTGTGGGATATGAGCCCATGGGGTGGTGGGTTCCCAGTGTGAACGGCACTGGTGACACTCCCCCAGCGAGGGGCGCTGATTGGGGCAGTACCCAATTGACGCCGTTCCATACAGCCTGTGCGGGGGTGCCATCCGGCATGGTATATGGGCGGGGCACCGCAGTGTAGGGCATGGTGGTGCCTGGATGTGGAAGGGGGTGAGCGGAAGCGTATGCGGTGGGAGATGGGAAGGTGATGGGGGAGAACAGTGGGTGGTGTAACGGCTCTGCGCTGACACCCATGCTGGGAAAGGATTCTGATGTCTGCTGTGACATTCTGACTGCTGAGCTGGTTGAGTTCACAGACTGGGTGTGGCAATAGCCACAGGTGAGCAAAAGTAGTGAGTGATCGCCTTTTTATTTAGTCAGACTCGTCCTCGTCGATGTCACTCTCTGGGGGCGAAGGAGGAGGAGAAGGAGCGGGGCTTCCGGGTGGAGATGGGGGAACGCCTTCGATCACGTGTATTAGGAACGCACCAGGGAGCGCGGGAAAGACTGCTAGGTCTTGAGTGTGCGGGTAGTGGAAGTGGTAGTTCCCCTGGTGGTGCCACACGTAGTCGTGAGCCGCTGGTGGGATCGCCAGTGTGACTCTGTCCAGGCGTTCAGTCGCTGTTCTCCTCTTCGTCGTCAGAGGAAGAAGGGGAAGGAGGGCCGCTCTGCCAGAAAGCGCCTGCTGGTGGGTAGGTAGGGTCTGGAGGGAATACCCACTTAATAGGTCCTTGCTTCCACCACGCTCTTCTGTATTTGTCTGGGTCTGGGGGAACTGCCATACACCAGCAAACTCAAAATTTGGCCAGGGCTCCGCGACACGATTTTTGAGTGCCTAGGTGCGCGGGCAAGAGTCAAGCAGCAGCGAAAAGAAGGGTGTCAGGTCCAATACAGGGGTCCAGTAAGGTCCCAGACGATATTTATGCTCCGTAGGTCCCAAAATGCTCCAGTCAGGGTACTGCTGGAGGATACCAGAAGGTGCTAAAGAACTGCCAGAAACGTCCAGAAGCTGCTGAAAGCGCTGTTTGGGGGAGCTTTCCCCGCTGCTGATGGCCGTGAGGGCGGTATCAGGGGTTTCTAGGCTGTTCTATGGGGTCTAAGGAAGGGGTTTTTGGTGGTGGCTACTGGGAGAGGTTTTGGGGTAGGCTGGAAACTGGCTAATAAAACGGCTATTTTGGGCTGTTTTGGGCTGTTTTTCGCCTTTTTAGGGCTCTGGGAGGTGGGCTATGAGGTTTTTCTGGCTACTATAAACCGGGGAAACCCTTTAGGTGCTCTCTGACGGTTGTTTGTAGCCTGGGGCTGACTTGGAACTTAAGATCGGAAAACCAATCTTGACCAACGAGAGCCTGGTTGGGCCCCCAGTGTTAAGGGGACGTTATGCTGATATTTGGTAACTTTTGGGAGCAGAATACAGGTTCCTTCTTTGAAAAAAAAATAGTATTTCTGACGTAAAAATTGCGCAGAGTTTCCCAAAAGTACGGCTCTCCCCCTTCAGTATAACGGAAGTTACGGTGTGGCCGTGGCTGAACGCGCGGAGGTGTTCAGGTAACGCTTATTGATACCAATTGTGCCAGGGGCACTACGACAGATGCTCGGAAATATGTTTTTGATTGAACGTGCAAAGGTACACCATTCGGATTTTATAATATACTGGATCAGGGCCAGATTGAGGTACAAACGATAATTCGGTTCCGAGTTCTGAAGGCTAAACACTTCTCAAGTGCTCCACTTATTCACTCGTCACTCAGGTTGCAGGGTCAACCACTCGAGAGCCGATGTCACACTTCGGCTCAACGTTCAATTCCTAATCCGATCTCATTTCTAATTCCGATCCGTCATTCTCGATTCAGATGCTATATCGACAGACTGACACGATGACTGCCCCACAGTACTGTCATACTACTGTACTGTCATACTGTCATACTGTCATAGTGTCATAATGTCATACTGTCATAGCCCCGACATCTGATATTCGATTTCATTGTCTTTTCAACCCCGATACGAATCTGACCATTCTTCGAGGGTCTGACTGAGTGCCACGATGACACACCCCCACAGTACTGTCATACTACTATAGTGTCATAAGGTCATAGTGTCATACCCGGACATCTGTATTCATTCTCATCGTGATTTCAAGCCCACCACTGTCAATGTGCCAATCCCAGATTACCCCCGATGACACACATATAGACGCATAGGCATATCGGCTCACGCTGCACCTGGGCACAGCTACACACTCTAATCTTTAAGATTACGACAATCCAACGCGCGCGCGGGGGTGAGACCGAGGCGGAGCGGACAGTGCCAAAGCGTGGCTGGATGACATAAACACAATTCGCGCGCACGCGCGCGCGCACGCGCATGCGCATGCACACGCATGGTGGCGCACACACGCGCCGTGCCCGCCTGCCCCGCCCGCGACCGACCGATCGATTGATGACCGATATGGACGGACGGATGAAAAGAAATACAAGTTCGTGCGATTGAGTTGAATTATGCAGGGTCAATACCGCTGTATAGAAGACGGTAATGTGCGTCCACATGCATTATGTTGCTGTGCATTTGGGTTGATGTTTCTCCTTAGTCCCTCCCACGACTATTTTGTACCGATTCCCCCTGCGGGAGCTGACACCGTCCCCATTTTGTCCCTGATCCGATCGCTGATAGATGGGTCCTCAGTTATATCGTATTTCCCAAACGCGATGCGTAGGATGTGACACGATAGAGGGAGAGGGATGTGCTTTGTATATAGCAATTTCTAAGGCATTGCTTCAAAACAAGCTCGATTACAACATTGGTAATAATCGCCACTAAACAAATTTACTGTGATTCTGCGAAATCAAATACTTGTGAAGGCACTCAGAGCAAAGCAGCAATACTATCGGATACAACAACACACTAACCAAGTAAATGCACTTGCTATCCATATGGTGGACCCAGCGATGGGTCATTATCAAATCAAATAACTTCTCCTGGGATAACGCATGCCATGCCATTAACAATGCTCACCAATTTGTGTGCAGCGAAATCCCCATCATCATATGAGCTATATGCCATTATGTGTATACATCTCAAAGTGCCACAGGTAGGGTAATCAATAAAGATAATGTAGTCCAAACTCATGATGACATCCCCGGCGGAGCTATATGCCAATGCTGCAACCCCAACAAACAAAGCGTACGTTTTCATTTGTTAATCTTCAGTCAAGGTTTGTATCTAGGGACGGCATACTTCGTATGTACGCTTCACTACGCTCATTGCATTTGATGGAAATTGATTTTTGTTGATATGTGGCAAAAAAACTCCTCAAAGCCCTGTAAGGGAGCGCATGTTTTTCTTTTTCTTTTTGTTGATATGCACTATTATTTGATTTCCCCCAAACCTGTCATTCGAGGTTCCACTCAAACAGCTATGCATAACAGTATTGATATTCTGGTAGAGGTTACTGCCTGTAGAATCTAAATACGTTTGAACTAACAAGATAGTAGTCAGAACTTGATCCAGCTTGACATGTTCAATGTTAAAACACTGCTTCCAGTGCGCAATTGGTATGTATAAAGTATGAACACTGTACCTGGATGACTGGTATTGTTTAAATTGGAGGATTGACTAACAAGAATACGCCCGATAGAGCCAAGTGCCGGAAGATTACAACCGAGCTCAATGCGATTTCATTCAAAATCACCGGAACTATAATTTCGGTTATTCGAAGGTAGCCAGAATACACTTTCCCCCGTCACCTGGGGATTTTCTGTGCTGCAGATTTATTGTGCAACGAGGGAGGGTGACGACTTTGTCGTCGGCGACAGTCGGACCGGTCACCGTCCTGCCCGTATGAGTTTGCCTGATCTGAGTCATAGGGCTTCAAACTGTCGCTTTCCCCGATCTGTGTCACGTGGCCCCGATCAAGCTTTGGCAAACCGCCAAGTGCATTGCGCAAGTGCTAACACCGGGTTCCAACAGATTGGTGACCGGTTTTCTCACTTCGAGCCCACGGGTGCCAAAAGCACTGTTCTGCTCTTTTTCTTTTGAGTGAATGATTGTTATCTAACAATTCATCGCCTCGAAGCGCTGATTACTTTACTAACCTGCGAACCTTTTTTGGTGCAATGGCTGCGGTTGTGCCACCTGCTGTTCCTGCGCCCGCTCCAGTTCCGATTTGGGGCTCGCCCGCAGTGGTCGCGGCTTTGTAGGATTGCCTGCCACCTTTCTTGACCGTGAATCCTACAAGGTGGTCGCGAGTTAATAAGACTGCCGCTGTGGCAGGTCTGTTCGACCGCGTTGGCCCGTTGCGGGCGCCTTTTGCGGAGTTGATCCCTCCGCTGATTGCAGCAGACCTCGCAGCGCTGGGCACATCGGGCTTTCTCCTTGCGGATCCGGCGACAGCATCTGGGTACTCTGTGCCGCCGGCTTGGGATCTAATTCCGGACGGTGCGTGGGGTATCGCCAAGGCCGCCGCCGAGCAATCATGGTGACTCGTTGGTGGAACTCTGCAGAGCGCTCGCGTGCTCTCAGCAGCGTCAGTGCCAGTGGTGGCACCGGTGCCCGTTGTTGGCCCTCGTTCAAGCACAGTTGCAGCAGCAGAAGGATGGGCATGGCGCGGCTTTGGCGGCGCTCCAAGTTACCACCCCGGCTGAACAAACTCAAATCGCTGCGCAGGCTGCGGCTCTTGCCGTTAGGTCGGCCTCCTTAGTATTTTAGGGTTTTAGCCTCCCGTTTCTCGTGCGTTGCGTTTGCTGATCAACGAGTTGGAGACGTTGCCCATGTGCACAGGCCCTTGGCCGATTGAGTCTTTAGACATGCTCACGGCAGTTTTGGACGTGCATGCCCTGCGCTTATCTGCGGTTCTGGTTGCGTGTAGCGCGGTGCACTTCGGGTTAGACCCCTTAGAGCGCCTGCAGGCTTCGGCTTTCCCACTGATGCCACATTTTTGTCCGCAACTTTCTGTGGATGATCCTCCGTCTTTGGAGGGCGCGTTGCATGCGCCACAACTCCTTCATGCTTTCATCTTTTCTGTGAGAGTTGAGCTGGCGCGTTGGCGAACGTTTGCCGCGATGATTGATCTGGCCTTCCAGTCCGTGGACTTCGCTTCTCTTGGCGCTCCGGCTGGGCCGCTGTCCCAGCCGGCAGTGCGGTTTGCCGTCTCAGCCGGTGGTGGAGACCCCGGCAGCCAGGGATTGCCGGCGCCAGTGGTCGCTGATCTGGTTGCTCCTGTCACTCCATCGGTGCTGGAAAAGCACAAACAGTTGGAGACGGACATCGAGGCGGCGGTGCGCGGGGAGGCTGCTCCTGAGGGCACGGCTGCCATTCCAGGTGAGTCTCTTCTCATTCGACTCACTCTCGCTAGGCCTGCTTCTGGTATCCCCTGCTTCGGGTAGGATTTGCGGGTCCGTCCGCGCCAGACCTCCGCCGAGGACGAGAGTTCGGCGTGGGAGATGGGTGCGGATGGGAGGTCTCGCCTTCGAGTTAACTCGAAGTGCATGACTCTCCAGGAGTGGGAGGGTGGGTTCCTGGAGGTTGCTCTGTCTTCTCCCTCCAAGGAGGGGGAAACATTCTGTTGCATTTCCACTCCTGGTTTCGCCTCCGGGCGAGCCTGCTCGGGTTCAAGGTCATGTTGGAGTTTGATGACTTCCTCATGCGCCTGGGGGGGGGGAGAGAGGGCCTCCATGGAGGAGGCGAGGGCCCGGGTTGCCTGGCAGGAGCTTCAACTCCGCAAGCACGAGCCAGGAGGGGAGCCCCTTTCTTCTGGGACACCTCAGCGAGTGGCAGATGACCGCCCTGCTGGAGGTTCCCAAGACGGCTCGGGCCCTCTTCTTCTTCCAAGTAGAAAGGTCAACATTGCTTTAACTTCAAACAGAAGAAGGGTTGCAGCTTGGCGGTGTCAGCACCCTCGCGTGTGCTCCCGGTGTCGTGGGTCACACCCCGTTGTGGGGGCCCCCAAGGCCTGGCTTCAGCTGGTGGGCTGCAACCTGTGTTGGGCACGGCACAGGTGTTGCAGCTGGGCGAGACATCAGTGGGGGCATTGCCTCCGACCTGTCATGGGACTGACTCGCCCGTGCCCTCGGATGTGGTCCCGTCTCAGGCTGTGTCTGGAAGGGACCCTTGCTCGCTCAACCCAGGCTTTGCCGGAGGCTCACGCCGCCCCTTGTTTGCACGATGCTGCTTGCCCTTCCCTTCCGAGTCGGTGTTTCTCTCTGATCTCTCTGAGGTAACCTCCTGTCCTCAGAACCTCACTGCCTCTGCCTCTTCCCCCCCACCCGGAGGCCTCCGTGTCCTTCCTCGGAGCTCCTCCCGTGTCATTGGCACCTTTGCAGGGTTGGGGAGAGTGGACCCTGCCCCAAGATTTGGCCGAGACAAACGGCCTCCGGCCCATTCTTGGATGTGTCAGAGCCATCCGGCTAAGGCTTCGAGAGGGGTGTCGGAGTGTGCCTGTAGAAGGGCACCTTGCTTTCGGGAGGTTTGGGATTCCTCCGAAGAACCTCCGCATGACTCCTGTTTTGCTGCCGGACCAGTTGACATTGGGGACAAGCCAATCCCGGTCGCTGCCTCCACCCGCTGGCCAGCCCTGCTGGACCAACTTTGGGCCGAGACTTCTGTCCAGCAGTGGCAGGAGTTCATGTCCGAGCTCAGGGAGGCCGGGGCTTCAATCCCGGCCATGACCTCTCACGCCTGCCGGATGGCGGCTGCTTTCTCGCCGGAGCCGGATTGTGTGCACCTCGTTAGGGGTGCAGCACGTGGTGTGGTTTTCCCTTTTTCACAAGTCCTGGAAGACACTTTCTACACAATAAAAAACGGTGAGGAACACTGGCCGGCTATGCAAGCTGAGATTCTCAAGGAGAAAGCTGCTGGCAATGTAGTCAGAGTCCTTATGCACTGGAAAGTGCAAGGCATCTCGGCAGTGGGAATTGTGGAAAGGGAGAGGAAGGGTGCAATGAAGTTCAGACCCGTGTGGGACTATTCCAGGCCGGAAGATGTGGGGGTTAACTCCTGCATGGACTTGGTTGAAGCTAAGTTTTCTTCGGTGAAGAATGCTTACTCTCTGCCGAGGCCCGGTTGTGGATGGCTAAAAAGCATCTCACTGTGGCCTACCGTAGTGTGCCGGTCACGGATCGGTACTGGATGTTCCATTTCTTCCAGTGGGATGGTGAGGTACTGGCAGACACGAGGGCCCCCTTTGGGAACTGTGCAATGCCAGGTATCTTCACCAGGCTCACACGGGCCATTGTGCGGTGGATGCAGGCCCAGGGTGCCTCTATTGTGGGGTACCTTGATCATTTTCTCCTGGTGGGCTCCTTCGAGGAGATCCAGGAGTCCACGTGGCTCCTTCAGATTGGCTCGTTCGACTCTCACAGAACCTTACTGAGAATCTCCGCTCTGTTGCCTTTGGCCTTGGTCAAACTGGAAGCATTCGCACTTGCAACGGACGTTCACTCGCCAGCTGCGCTTGAGAACAAAGCTGTTTGTATTGCGAATGCGACGCAGTCTGCGTTTTGACTTTGTGATGGAAACAAATGGCTAACGCGCAAAGTGGTGCAAGTTCGGAGGCTTTGCGGCGATACAAACCAAGCTGGGATCCTGTGACAGACGCGAGAGTGGGGCATGAGTCCAAGTTAGGGAGAATGCAGCCTCCACAGCTAAAGCCCTGGCTGCGCTTTTGCGCCAAATCAGCTCACCAAAGATCTTTAAGCTGTCGTCCGGGCATTGAAAAGGAGGGCCCCAGGCACTCCGCAAATAGAAACCACAACCGTTGCACCAGAGCCCCGAGCCTTGGTGGAGCCACGGCGGGCGAAATGGCGCCCTTTGATCATAGATCGTGTCACCAAAGAAACCCCTATCACCGACACAGCTTGAGTGCCACGGACCGATCCCATGAGATTCTTACGATTTGCTGAGAGTCATCCCGGCATCATCCCGGCAAGGCGGCGAGGCACACAGAATGCTCACCTCCGCGTCAACAGTAGCCTTCAGCACCAACAGCGCCGAGCTCTTGTCGAGGACGTTGTTGTACTCACTGCAGTCAAGGTAGTGAATGCATGCGGGGCAGCCTGAGGGCTCTTCACATTCGCAGGCCTCGACTAGCTCGATTGCCGCCTGCGCCAAACCATGCTCCAACTCACACCAACGCGCGTTGAGGCACACGTCCGCATTCATTGTAGAGCTGCTCTCCGGCAAATAAATCCTGTGGCTTGGAGAGGCACCTCAGCGTATCCAAGAGCTCACATCGCTCAACAGGAAGTGATCGTTTTGCAACTTATATAAGCTTGGTGCTGCATCGAGCATCAAATAATGTCACCTCACACAGGAGGTGGAGTGCGCTAACTCTTTGTCCGCTGGCGCCCTATCACACCGGATCTCGGCTCGAAATGAGCTCCTGAGTTGTATGGAGGGGCGGTCTGCTTGCCTGCAAGAGCTCTCTGAATATTGGCCAGGCCTGCGCTGCGATGCCGATGCCGCCCGGCTGGCGGTCGAAAAGCAAGAGCCTCATGGGGCGGTATCGGGTGTCGTAGGGGTTGTCACACTCAGTAGCCACATCCTTCGGGTTGCAAGTAATGTACATCGGCAAAACCTGCAAGGAGGCGGGGTGAACCTCGAAGCACAACTCAGACCCTCAGAGTCGGCCCTCGGCAGAGTCCTCCAAGCGGCCCTGGTCAGAGTCCGGCCCAGACCAGTAACAGGGATCGGTCCAGACCACATCTCGAAGTGCGGTTCTGTGACCACCGGGTCAGACGCCATCATACAGATATTCCAACATTGACTATACACTGGCTGCCATGCTGCCTCTCGGGCGTCTCGGCTAAAACTTCAATCCGAAGCCACAACATACAGGCAGTCATAAAGCTGCACACAGCATCTGGCAGGGGAGGGGCGCCCAGCATCTGGCGGGGAGGCGCCCAGCATCTGGCGGGGAGGAGCGCCCAGCATCTGGCAGGGGAGGAGCATCCAGCATCTGGCAGTGGAGGGCGCCGAGAATCTGGCGGTGGAGCGCAGGCATCCGGCTGGGAGGCGCCAGCATCTGGCAGGAAGAAGGTCAGACAGCTGGCAGGGGGAGGAGGGGGTCAGACATGCGGCAGGGAGGGTCAGACATGCGGCAGGAGGGTCAGACATGCGGCAGGGGAGGAGGGTCAGACCTGTGCGGCAGGAGGAGAAGTCAGACATGCGGCAGGGAGGGGTCAGAGGCATACGGCAGGGGAGGAGAAGTCAGACATGCGGCAGGGGAGGATGAGACATGCGGCAGGGGAGGGAGGGGGTCAGACATGCGGCAGGGGGTCAGACATGCGGCAGGGGAGGAGGGTCAGACATGCGGCAGGAGGAGGGGTCAGACATGCGGCAGGGAGGGGCTCAGACATGCGGCAGGGGAGGAGGGGGTCGCACATTCAGAAGCGCGTGGCTCGCACCATGCAGCCCTGGGCGCATCTCCAGCTCTGAATACACAGAGTGAACAGAAAACGGAGGGCGCCAATCAGCACAGATGCATTCGGCGATTCCCAGCGAGTACACAGCACGAGTCTGCCGAGCATCGAGGCAGTCCGCATCCACAATAATGCTAGTAAAGCTAAGAAGGCTATTTGAGGCAGCAGTCTACTACGTGCATTCTCGTGGGCATGCAGTGACAGGCAGAAGAGTGATCCTGACCAACATAACAGACGGTTTGATATAGATCTAGATTGCCCGCCGGCACGAACATGACAATATCATGCCGATTTCAACCATTTTTACATGGTGCAAATATTGCAGTCAACAGTGTCCACTGGCTGGTTACTAAACCCGCCGAATGTTGCGCCTGCTGACAGGTCCTCGGGCACCCAGGCAGCGGCGCCTGCTGACAGGTCCTCGGGCACCCAGGCAGCGGCGCCTGCTGACAGGTCCTCGGGCACCTTGGGAGCCTGGCATGAGCCAGTTTGAGCACACAACAGCTCATTAGCAGCAGTAACATGGGGCGGGCGCGGGGGCACAGTACCGCGCTGCTCCACCAATGTGCGTGCGGTGTCTGGGACACGCAGCCACGTGGCTATGGTGTTGTACTGGATGCTTGGTAGGTCTAGCTCAGTGTAGTCGTTGTTCTTACTGGCTTGCGGCGAGAAGCCCTGAAAAGCAGCCGCCTTTGCGGTTCAGCGAACCGACGGAAATATCTGGGAGGCCCTCAGCCGCACCCTGCACTGTTGGGACAGAGGCGGGCCTCGGATAGGTATGCAAGGGGCTCTGCAGCGCCCAGACCGATCGTGTGGGTGCTCTGCAGCGCCCAGACCGATCGTGTGGGTGCTCTGCAGCAGCGTGGCAGCACGGATTGGGTGCTTAACAGTCCCGCAGGCCCATACCTTCTTGAGGGGGAGGGTGCATACCTTCTTGAGGGGGAGGAGGGCGGATACCTTCTTGAGGGGAGGGCGATACCTTCTTGAGGGGAGGGCGGATACCTTCTGAGGGGAGGGCGGATGAGGGGAGGGCGCCTAGGGGGAGGGCGCTTTCTTGAGGGAGGGCGCATACCTTCTTGAGGGGGAGGGCGGATAGAGGGGAGGGCATACCTCTTGAGCATACCTCTGAGGGGAGGGTGCATACCTTCTGAGGGGAGGGCGCATACCTTCTTGAGGGGGAGGGCGCATACCTTTCTTGAGGGGAGGGCGCCTACTTTCTTGAGGGGGGCCCACACCTTCTTGAGGGGGAGGGCGGATACCTTCTTGAGGGGGAGGGCCCACACCTTCCAGATCTTACGGAATCCAAGGAACCTCGTGGTGACTTGCGCCGGGGCACAAAATGCGCTGCTGGTTCGAGGAGGGGGCGGTGGCACCCGGCTGGGATACGATGGGTTGCCACCTGTCAGCTGTAGCAACCACCCACGGCACCAAAGTCAGCTCCCCTTATATGGCAAACGTATGGAAAAGGCGCACACACGTGGCGTGAAGTGAGGAGCTTCTTCCCGGTTATGGGCTCAGCGTATTGAGCATCGGGTTGGAGGTCCAGCGGACTTGCCTGGGGTGGGGGGTCTCCGGAATAGGGGCAGAATACATATTCAAGATCACGTGGGACCTACTGGCCGGTGAAGGAGCCAGGCCCTACGGCCGGAAGGGCCTTCAAGGTGGCAAGGAAGGCTAGACTGAGCATTCTGACGGAGGCATCCTCCCCGTGGGCATTGCGTCGAGCTCCGGCAGGCCCTCACCGTGACGTCAGTCATATCTCGTGTCTTGGTATAGTACCGCAGATCCGCCTGCCTTACCACGGCCACCTGCCGCCCCGGTCCAGCCTGCACACTCAGCCCCGTAGGAGGCTCTACCCCTGCAGTCGGTGACCACGGATGCGCAGACAGATCGGACGGCGTCCAAGGCTCGAATCTATCCTTCACGTGGAAGACTCCCCAGGATCGCAGCATTGTCTCATGCTTGTGTTCTGGCTCGCAAATTCGCCGCAACGTGCAAACTGGGCTGAGGGGTGGCGTCCCAAGATGCTGCCTCCATCCAAGCGGAGCGGCGCGTCCCGGGAGGGTGCTCGATCGCTTGCCTTGCTGGCATGATCGATGGCCTTGCAGATGTACGTGCGGCCCTGGTGCATGTACACCGCTCCTTTGTAAACCTCATAGAACGCCTGCCCCGCGCCGAGCGCCCCCGGGTTCCCGTCACGTCCCAAGTGGAGGTCTTCTGGCAGTCGAATGTCACATCACGCCCAGCAACAAGGCGCGAGGAGATCCCATGGGGCCGCTCCTCTCTTGGAGCAAGCCCCACAGGGCTCTCGAGCTGTGAGGCAGCCAGCTTGCTCTCGAAGGGGAGAGTGCTTTGCGGCCTCCTGGCTTTGCCGCTCTCTAGCGAGCCCCCACCATCCATCACCTGCCACACAGCAGGGGGTTGGACACCATGGAGGGATCACCTTGTTCTCTTCGATCTCCTCAATAGCACTCTGGGTGGCCTCGTCAATTATGGTGTACCTGCAGGTTAGCCAGATTGATGTCGGCACTTGAACTGCCCAGAGCGCCATGCAGACCAGCGCTTCCAAACATCAGCCACGGTGGAGCGAAATGGGACTGGACTCTATTTCAACTCCTGGCGGCCGCCAAAAGATTGAGAGCAAAAGCGAAAATATGCTCGCTTGCCTCCGGTCATCCACCTCACGGGGGCTCACACGGCGGCCCGCGCACCTCGAGTCATCAATTGCTCGGATGCTGACGGTTTGCGCTGGCGAGGACGCGGGCCCGATGTAGTGCAGCCCAGGGTCCTCCCCCGGCGCGGTGGGATTCCTTCCCACGAACCCTCGTGCCTGCCACCACCCAATATGTGTTCCCTCCCCCCCCAAAGTGTGGTCACGAAGGCTGTGCACTGTTGGCTTATGCAACAGGATGATGGCCAGTACATCATCCAAGGACAGGTTAAGAAACAATGTTCTACCGCTCGATCAAAGGGCCAACTCACAGAAATCTACCGCATATCAAGCCGGCAGTCAAGAGCACGCTACGTGGCCCACGGTGGTCGTGAGTGCGCTACGTGGCGCTGCAGTGACATGAAATCAACGTAATTCAGAAACACACACACACTGAACAGCATACGATCCGCCGACAAAAGCCAGCCCACCATCATCCCAGTGGAGTGAGAAGCATTCAGGAACAGGGCGGGGCCGTGGCAAGATACCATTCGCTTCCACATCCCAAACCAAGCGCAAAGCAAACCCATCACAAACACAAATCACTGCCGAAAAAGTGGGGCAGCTGGGAGCTCATCCAGCTTTGCCCCGCAGGTCCGTCATGGAAATATTCCATTCCGGTGCTCAAGCCCAGGCAAGCTGAAGGTTTCAAACCAAACAGGGGATCCCCAGCTGCGGTGCACGCTCCACCAAGGTCTCCCCTACTCGCTCTGGGCACCCCAAAAAATGTTTCCACCTGTCGCCGGCATGGACGTCCGATGGGGAAAAAACCAAACCGAGACACCTAAGTGCTCGTATCCAGTGAACGAAAAGAACAAGTGCGGGCACTGAAGTGCTCCCCGCAGAATCAAGGGAAGACACAGAACGTGGACGTCACCAACCTCCGCCAGAAACACACACACACACACATTGGGCATGCGCAGGCCCAGGGGCTCCTGCTTCGATTCTGTGTCCACCCGAGGCTGGGGTTTTGGCTGCGAGGTGTGCCGCCGGAGATGATGCGGGAGGCGGCTGAGGAGCATGACAGGAGGATGCAGGGGGCGTTGCGGGACTTGCTGCCTGGCGGTGGATTGGCGTGGCACTCCTGTGAGTTTGCCACCCTCCCGCATGGGATGGGCCTGACTAAGGCGGCGAGGGTGAGCAGTGCGGCCTGGCTTGGCGGGTTTGCGCAAGTCTGGGAGGGTATGCGGGAGCTCTTTCCAACATTGACGGCGGGGACCGAGGACCTCGGGGCTGAGAGCGACTTGCCGTATGTCAATTCTTTGCAAGCGGCCATGCAGAAGGTGTCGGAGGCGATGGAGGTGATTGGGGAGGCGAGGGGAGCAAATGAGCATTTGCCACCACAAGTGCCAAAGGCGGACGACGTCAAGAAGTTGAGTGATTATAGCAGGTCTCAAAAACGTGCCCAACGGGTCTATGCTGCTGTCCTCCACTCTGCGGATTGGCTTTGGCTGGCTGGGCACGTGGGGGCGTCTCGGCTCCCCTGGCTTTTCTCGGTGACCTTCAACAGTATTGGGCCTGCATTCTTGAGGGGTGTTCCATGCTGCCCAGCCCTGGAGCTCAGTTCGGCGGAATACCGGGTGGCCCTGCGGCACATTCTTCATGCGGAGCAGCCCCTCCTTGGCCAAGTGGAGGAGTGCCCCGATTGTGGAGGAGAGCGGGATCCCACCGGGACACACTTACTGGCATGCCGGGGGGGAGTGGGGGCTGGGGGAGGAAATTGGTACTCTTTCATCCACCACAAACTGCAGAGGGTGCTGTTCGAGGTGGCCAAGTCTGCCTATCCCTTGGCGTCTGCATTGCACGATGACTTCGCGGGCTACCTGACCTACTCACGGAATCATTGCCCGGATGTGACAGTGCTGGATGCGGAGGGACCGGGTCAGCATGTGCTGTTTGATGTGGCCACGGCGCGGCCAATGTCAGACGCGCACCTGGGAGCGGCCATGATGGCCCCCGGGGCGGCGGCGAAGAAGGTAGAGGAGAGCAAGGTGGCGACGTACGGGGATGTCCGCCCACATCACTTCATCCCCTTTGGGGTGGAGGTGTACGGTGGGCTAGGGCCTGCGGCGTATGGATTCCTTCGGAAGACGCAGCGGCGCTTCAGGGAGCGGCGGTACATGGAGGCGAACGCGGAAGGGGGAGAGCAGGTGGATGGCAATGGGGACGAGGACGAGGACGAGGACGAGGAAGCGGCACGTGGCGGGGCGGTGGGCTGGAAGGAGAAGTGGGTCCGGCTGCTTTCTTTCGCGCTTGCACGGGGGGTTGCAGGGCTGATCATCAGGCGGGCTGTAGGGCGATGTCCGGCCGGAAGTGGGTGGCGTTGGGCTGGCGGAGGGCGTGTGGGAGGAGGCATGGGCCCGGACCTGGATCGGGGGGAGGCGGACCGACGGGAAGGGGCGGAGAGGTTGGCACTGATGGACAGAGCGTGGGAGGACGCGTTCGAGGAGACAGACTATGCCACGCAGGATGGGTCTGGCGGTGGGATGCAGGAATCTGAGGGAACGCAGCGTGAGCGGTCTGGGCAGGCTCCCGGTGAGGCAGGCGAGGCAGGCGCGATGGCATCGAGGCTTTTGGAGAGCATGGAGGACGTGCGGCGAGAGGTGGAGCATCTGGGCACTGTGGGGGATCAAGGAAGGGGTACCGCCGAGGCGCGATCTGGAGGGGCACGGGCAGGCATAGGCGGGCTCAGCCAGGCGGCATCAAGTGTCGAGGATATCTTGAATGAATGGGATGACCTTTTGTCGCCGGGCCCGGGGAGTGGGGTCTGGACTCAGGAGCAGAGTGGGGCCACGCCGGAGCAAGCAATGGCCTTGGCTGAGGGAGGGGTGGCCACCTTGATGGGGGCGAGCAGGCGGGTGGCCGGCCTTCTTGGGGGGGTTGATGGCATGGGGGGAACTGATGAGGATGACGGGGGAGATGTGGGGAGGTCCGCGGGTGGAGTTGACACACGCCGGGCCCCTCAGAGCCCGGGGGCCCATCCTGGCAGCGATGACCACTTACAACAGGTTGCACGGCAGCATACGGCATCTCATCAGCTTCCGTGCCCATCGGGCGAGGTTGCTGGCCGTGCCGGAACTAACAGTGAGCAGCTGTCGGGAAGGCGACGACCGGGTGGTGAACTATCGGCCACCGGGAGGGCTTGGGACACACAGGCAACTGTGGGGATGGGACCCCAAGTAGGAACAGTGCGGCATGACAGTTACAGCGCGAGTGTGGAGCGCATTGCCCAATTTCGCGGCCACCTCGCAAGGCAATCAGCGCAAGGGCTCCAGTCACGGGGAGTTGGTGCTGGGGGTAGAGGGCTACAGGCGCAAGTCGGTGGCGGATGCGCAAGTTTGGATGAGTGCAACCCAGTTTATCATTCTCAGCCCCTTGGGACAGCGCTTGGGCATTCTGGCCGTGGCGTGGGTGGGCAAGCTCTCTTGAGACCAGGCTGTAGGGGGCAGCAGTGTGATATGGGAGGTGGGCTTGGTGGTGGAGGGGTGGCTCGATTGGCGGAGGTGAGCCGGCTCCGGAGACACAGCAGCAGTGCGCCGGCAGGACAGCCGCAGAGGGGCTCAGGTGGCCCAGTGAGGCTCAGGGAGCAGAGGGGTGGCCTGGCGCGTGGGCTTGGTGGTGGAGATATGGCTCGCGCAGCTCGGGGGCAGGGATGAACCGGCTTCAGGCACAAGGCGGCAGTGCGCTGGCGGTGCAGATGCAGAGGGGCTCGGGTGGCTCAGCGAGGCTTAGGGGGTCCCATTCTTCACTCGTGAGCTCCGGAGAATCCGGATGAGTGTCCCGAAGTGTGTGCTGAATCCTTTGATCCCCGGCGTGGGTACATAGTGCAGTCTTCTGTGGCTACAGGGTGCCAAAGGAGTCGGTCCAAGGATAAGCACACACATATCACCGAGCGGCTTGAAGCATACCAACCAAAGTCAGCCCATCAGCATCCCGGCGGATAAGATACGCCTGTCCGTGCTAAGATACCACTGACGCACACCCTGTCAGAATGGCAGCATGGATAACAACATGGCCCATAGGCATAAACCACTGCCGGATACGCAATAATGCGTACCAACGCCCGGGTCACAGCGTCAGCATGCTCTGGTGGCCTGCCCCCGGCGGCTCCCGAGACAGGCATAGCGAGGACTGCCGGCACGCCGGAGCGGAGAGATGGGCATAGCGAGGACTGCCGGCACGCCGGAGCGGAGAGATGGGCATAGCGAGGACTGCCGGCACGCCGGAGCGGAGAGATGGGCATAGCGAGGACTGCCGGCACGCCGGAGCGGAGAGATGGGCATAGCGAGGACTGCCGGCACGCCGGAGCGGAGAGATGGGCGTAGCAAGGACTGCCGGCACGCCGGAGCGGAGAGATGGGCGTAGCGAGGACTGCCGGCACGCCGGAGCGGAGAGATGGGCGTAGCGAGACTGCACGGCACGCCCGGAGATGGGCATAGCGAGGACTGGCCGGCACGCCGGAGCGGAGAGATGGGCATAGCGAGGACTGCCGGCACGCCGGAGCGGAGAGATGGGCATAGCGAGGACTGCCGGCACGCCGGAGCGGAGAGATGGGCATAGCGAGGACTGCCGGCACGCCGGAGCGGAGAGATGGGCATAGCGAGGACTGCCGGCACGCCGGAGCGGAGAGATGGGCATAGCGAGGACTGCCGGCACGCCGGAGCGGAGCGCAGGCCTGGCCCGCGGAGCAGCCTCCACTCAAGTCCTGCGCTGCGATCAAATCGTGACGGAGGTTGATGAACCCCTACCGCCCGGCTGGGGGCGGGGGGCTTGCACGCGGCAGCGCGGACCTGACAGGGGCGGGATTCCGGTGGTGTTGCAGGGATTGGCCGGGATGGCAGCCCATGCGCACGGCGGGGTAGATGAGAGGGAACAAGGGATGAGCTGGAACCTGACTTAGGGCATCCGTGGGAATGTTTCCAGTGGTGGTGATTGATCAAATGTCTGCCAGCCAGTAGCAGTGTGCTAGAATGAATGATCCTCTGAGCAGTGAACGGCGACAGCTTCCTTGGATTTGGATAGCTTTTCTCTCTCTCTTCTTTCGATTGCTTTTGAGTCGGGTCACCGAGGAAGCTCAATCTCAGTTTGGCTTACCCGCGGCTCTACCCGCGGCTCTACAGCACAGAGAGTCAGGCGCCTGGGACAGGGCAAGCAAAACTGGTTTGAGCCCCCTCGGACCTGGATTGCCTGGGCGGCAGAGACGGCGTGGGGCCCAAAGTAGTGCTCGTCGATTCCGTTAAAGCACAGCGGCCGCTCGAATGCTGCACATACGAGGTGCTGCTCGAGCATCTGGGGGTTGTGCGCGTCCACACACGCGTTTTCGATGGGCCTCGAGAACAGCCGCTGCGGGCTGCGCATGAAATACTGCAATCCGCAGAGCCCCCGCCACCTCTCATTATGAAATACTGCAATCCGCAGAGCCCCGCCACCTCATTATGAAATACTGCAACCGGGCAGAGCTCCCGCCACCTCTCATTATGAAATACTGCAATCCGTAGAGCCCTCGCCACCTCTCATTATGAAATAGCCTGCAATCCGCAGAGCCCCGCCTTTCACCTCTCATGAAATACTGCAACCGCAGAGCCCCCGCCACCTCCTTTCACAGTGAAATACTGCAACCGCAGAGCCCCCGCCACCTCTCATTATGAAACATCAACCCAGGAGCCTCTCGCCACCTCCTTCTCTTCATTATGGTAAAAATACTGCAACCGCAGAGCCTCTGCCACCTCTCATTGGCGAGCCACTGCAACCGCAGAGCCCCCGCCACCTCTCATTATGAAATAATGGGTCCGCAGAGCTCCCCGCCACCTCTCAGCATGAAATACTGCAAAACTGGCAGAGCTCCCCGCCACCTCTCATTGTTATGAAATACTGCAACCGCAGGAGCCCCGCCACCTTCATTATGAAATACTGCAATCCGCAGAGCCCCCGCCACCTCTCATTATGAAATACGGCACTCCCTAAAGCCCCCTTTAGCACGCCTTTCTGCGCTTCGCAAAAGCTGGTTTCAGCCAGATCATCGATGCTGCACTCCCCGAGGCCCGCGCCCGCCATATACCCAAACCACGCACCCCTCAACCACTCCTCCCGGCTGTATCACGAAATACTGCACCCCGCAAAGGCCCCTCCCTTCCTAATTATGAAATTCTGCACCCTCTAAAGGCCCCTTCCTTATTTCACCCCTTGTAGTATTTCATAATATTATGTAAATATTATGTAAATAAAAAAGCAAAGGTTATCTTCATAGAAAAATGGTCTTGATGATCCTTCAAGAC